>CM068297.1:75439456-75712857 GCA_034768395.1 Linum lewisii | reverse complement strand
TTCCAAAATTTCCAATGTTAGCAAGGAATGAAGTGACTTCATAACATTTAAACGGTGACACCAACCAATATGCAGATGTGATAAGGAATCTCCAAGATTTCCCAGACCAAAGATTTCAGTCTTTTAAATCACATCCTTCTAAATCTCATCATGACCTTTTTTCTTCTTCTTTCCTACTACTCCTCATCAAGTGGTAACTAAAGAGTCACTCTTCAGTTACCGTTTGATATTTTATGGCTATTCTAGTCAAAGCGGTAATATAATATGCACCATTGGTGGTCAATAAGACTTTTTCAAAATCGTTGAAAGACCTCTCATTCATGCTTCTCACGTTGTCCATAAGGATGATGAAGTGAGAATTATGAGCGTCATCTTTCAAGTCACCTAGGCAGTAGGTGAACATTGAACCCTTCATCATTGAGAATTCGAAGCGTGGACCCAAGCCGAGTATGCCACCAAATCTATCCCTAAACCTTTTAGGCGATTCAATTTCGCCGCATCCAAACACCACATTCTTCATTTCATGAAAATGTGTTTGATTTTTGAACGAAACAGTTTCTTTGGCGAGTTCTCCCACTGATCGTGACCCGTCAGCATATCGTTGAAAATACTCACACTTCCCATTATTGCAATCTGCCATCCCACCAGAACGGTATATAGGATGAGCACAAGTGAAAAACGAAAATGAAGTAGATGTGCTTGATGAAAAACAATTTTCTTTCATGGGGCTTCCACAGCGGACCCAAAACAAGCTGCTTCCTGTATCCATGACCATGAACATTGATTGACGTGGTGTACCCTTGTACAAACTTATATATAATATCCCAGCAATACTATTTGCGAGGGGTGATGAATAAACACGGTTTTGAAAACAAAACATACGTGATGCTGAAATTTTGTACGTTGAGTTCCTTCGGATGGAATCTGTTTCATTTGGATTATATACAAGACTTCTGATAGAGTCCCGATAGATAAGCTAGGTGACAATAGGAACTGAGATTGTTTTAGCAATAGTGTTGATGATGAGGAGTAATAGTAGGGGGGAGAAGAAGAAGAGGCCATGATGAGATTTGAGGGGATGTGATTTAAAAGACTATTATTGGGACTTCTCTTTTGCTTCTTGTTAAGATTTTGTGATAAGAGAGGTCGGATTTGATTTCATTTACATGAGGAGAATACAATTTCTCTACTGACCGACCACAGTATGCATGAAAAATTTACCACAAATCTACCTCTAATCTACTACATTTCTATTTGCTCATGCAATTGAAAATACCTAGTTTATTCGTGTTGAACTACAACAAAGAGTCTACACACTAAATTAAGTGATGAACAACAATCTTATCTTAATCACCTACACAACACAAACTCTCAAAGTTCTCCCACCCATCACCAAACAATATGATGGTTCAACTCTGAAAACATCTTCGAAATTTGTGATGAAATAGTGTAAGGTAATTTCAGTAAGATCGGAACAAACACTCCCCAAAACGATAAGAATGGAACAAGGTAGTGTAAATTTGTTGACCACAAGCACAAATGCCACATTTCACAAAGCATATATATTTGACATTAAATCACTTACTCTAGATTCTACAACACATGATTATGTTATCTCTAATCCATCCGTTATTGTAATCAAAGTGCTCAATTGAAACTCAAGTTGCAGATTCTACAAACTATCTCATGGATAAACAGTCACAAAGGAAGAAATAGCTATAAGGTTTTTGTAAAGAGTGCTATTTTCACCTGATAATGGCTGGCTGCTATCTCGATCAAACTGAAGTCTCCAGCTTCTGAAGTGTCAGCTGAGAGCTAAGATCCTGAATTAGACATGAGAAAAACCATGAAATTACAGAACAAGGAACAAAAACAAGGACATGATGTTAAACTGAACTCTTCCCAACAACATTTTCGTCAACACAAAACCAACTTTTCATACAACTTTACCTATGGAACTATGCATAAAGGGTACACAGCTGACCACAGCGTCAAAGATGTAGCTTATCAACATGATCTCCTGAACAGAGATAAGTTTGTGGTCTTGCATTCTCACTTCATAGCTCAACCGTTTTTGTTTATGAATCATGAAACTTTATTTAAATAAAGAGAAGAAATGTACAAGAAGAGCACATAAGAAAAGAAGAGAGGTGAGCTACAGAGCTAGAGCCGAATCTCAATTGTTCTTATCGATTTCATTGTCACCAGTAACTCCGATCCGATCCAAAGGATTAGTTAGTAGTTACTGGAGATGAGCACGAAAAGAACAGTCTCGAGCTGGCATCAAAAGAAGGGAAACCACGATATTAAGAAGCAACAAAACAATCAGACCCACAAACCCATAAATCAAAATGCTTGAGTTTGTAAAAACCATAGAATGAAGACAATAACTGACCACTCCAGTCTTCAACGGTTGCTGATAACATATCGTCAAATGCTTGTGGACTCTTCTGCATTGTCAAAAAAGGTTCATTTGTAAGTGATCAAATTGAAAATGAAAGAAACACAAATAACTTGTTATACCAACCATCATCCCTGCCAGTATCGTTGAACCGGTATAGCTGCTGTCAGTCGTTGCTGAAGAGAGCCCCGGGAACTGATCGATTTACTAATTGCTTCCCATATCTTGAAACACGTTTCAACTTATACTTGACTTTTAATCTTTTGTCTGCCTCAAACACTAGCAGCAAATCCAATTCCTCAATCCCTTTCACCTCTTTCAACTGCCTGCATCCCTTGAGTCGTAATTTATTCAATTTTTTCAGACCAGATAGATTCGGTAACTCCTTGATCGACTCGCAACTGGACATATCTAAATCCTCCAGTAACTCCAATTTTTCGAGGCCCCTGATCTCGGTCAATTGCGTGCATCCTGCGACATTTAATGTTTTCAACTTTACGAGGCGTGAGAGATCCGGTAACTTCTTAATTGACCCAGACCCTGCCAGACTCAGAAATTCTAGCGACTCCAATGTGTCAACGCCAGTAACTTCTATCAACTGGTTGCAGTTTATAATCCCCAATGATCTTAGATTCTTGAGATTAGAGAGGTCAGGAAATTGTTCTAGTGACAACTCAGATACACCTAGCATCCTCAATTTGGTGAACATGGATAGCGAAGATGGTACTGATTCTGTTAACCCAATTCCATCCAATAGCAAATATTCCATGTTTACCATGGAGTGGAGTGCCCCGATATCTGTTAAGCGAGGACACTCTCCCACATCTAGATTTGATAAGGATTCCCAGAGTCCTCCTGGACCACGAATTTCAGTGATAACCGGACAAGATTCAATTTGCAGCAATTCTAAGCTGGACAAAGCTGCTAGACTGGGCAGTTTTTCCAGAATTGTACATCCTTCTAGACTCAGTTGTTTCAGAAGCACGAGAGACTCAAGACCATCCAAATTAACTAAATTTGGAGCTCTTTCTATTAACAGAGATTCCAGAAGTTTGAGCTCTCCTAGACCAAGAATCTCACCTATCGAAACGTCACTCAAATGTAGTTGCAACAAATTAGTCAGATTCGCAAGATTTGGTAGATGCTCACAGTACCAAATGTGAAGGGTGGTTAGGGATGATGGGAGGGTGGGAAGGGAAGAAGATGAGATGACAAGCGTCTTTAAGCTATTGGGAAGCCTTTCAGTCATTTCCAACTTGTTGGGAGGAGTTAATCTCAAGTTCAAGAATTCAAGAGAGGATAACTTGCTAATTCCAGCAGGCACTTCTATCAAACTGGAATCACTAGCATGAAACTCTTGGAGACTTTGTAACTTTTCAATCTCACCTTTTAACTTTGTTATTTTTGTGTCAGAAACCGCAAGCACTTTCAGATTCTTCAAGTTGTTGATGTCCAGTTCTCCACGCATATTCCGACATCTCTTAAAATTTAAATACTCTAGATCTCCGCAATTAGACAAGTCTGGAACTAAATTCAAATTAAGGCATCGACATAGAAATATAAGTTTCAACTTGCGTGAGACCTGTATGACAAGAACACACACATCAGACTCTACTAAGGATACGTGAATTTAAGGTTATAGCTTTGAGGGGCTAACCTTAATTTCGTTCCATCCTTTCCAGCCATCCCTCACAGAGCAATCCTCTAATCGCAGAACTACCAACTTCTTTAGATTAAGATCAGAGGGAACTGAGTCACAATTAGTCAATCCTAGCCAACGTATATTCGGAAGGACATCTTTGAAACTTCCGGACAGTCTTGCATTCCATAATACCATATATCTTAAACTTGACAATTCCTTAAGATGTTCTTTTCTGAGTACAAGGTTTTCACCTTCCATATCGACTTCTAAAGCTTCGACATAATCTGTTCCCTGTGAAATATAAATCATTAAATTTATAAGTAATCTATCTATCTATTATCTATTATATGAAAATTAGGAGCAAATATATTTGTCACCTACTTTATTCCTTTTCCTCTTAAGTGTAGGCATCTAATCAATCAAAAAAAATATTTCTTTTCCCATTTAATTTCAGCCATAATTTTTTTTATCTTACTCAATAAAATGATGGGTCAAATACTTAAAACATCCCGAAACTATACGGCGGGTTACAAACTCGTCCTAAAACTTTAATCCGTTACAGAGTGATCCTATTACTATGAAACGAGTTACAAAGTAGTCCTAATTACGTCATCAGTGTACTTTCCCAACCATTTTGCCATGTCACCATTGACATGTCATTGAAAATATAATTTAAATGTCATCTTAAAATCTAAAATTATATCAATGTAATTCACTAGATTTAGTTTTGAACCCAAGTTTATAAGGTAGATGAGTTTAGATTAAAATTTTGAATCATATTGTTGAATTTTGAATTATGTTTTTGATGACATGTCATTGGTGACATGACAAAATGGCTGAAAAAGTACACCGATTACGTCATTAGGACTACTCTGTAACTTGTTTTATAGTAATAGAATCACTCTGTAACGAATTAAAGTTTTAGGACGAGTTTGTAACCCTCCCTATAGTTTCAGTGCGTTTTAAGTATTTGACCCATAATTGTTATTTATTATTTGAAAACTACAAGGTATATTGAGTGACAAAAAACTTCACATGATTAATTAACGCTAGGTACGTTTTTCTTAATTTTTTATGAGCTCCATTCTTATTACGTTTATTTTATACTATTTATTTATATTGTTTTTATAATTTCTAAGTGAAACTAATTGAGATTTTTTTTACATAAAGACTCATGGTATATTAATTTACATTACTAGTATATATAAAAAAGCAATACCTCTGTGTATTTTAGCAAGTCAATTGCATCCCTGTTGGACCATATCCTACTACGCTTGTATGGACTTTGATTATGTTCTTCACGAACAATGGCTTTACCAAGATCTCTAACATGATCATGCATCCAATAATTATCGATATGATCAATTTTTACTAATGATCTTTGGACAAGGGTGCTAATCGCACTTGTAGGATGAAAATCACAATCTCTCCACATATGCATTGGTCCTTCTTTGTAAAATCCAATAAAGAGACATGCAATATCGAGAAAGATTTGTTTCTGATTATGAGCCAAATCATTGTAACTGATTCTCAGTCTCTCTTGCACCTCAGTCGGAGGTATTTGTTTCAGTTCTATCAACTTATCTTCCCAAAAACTTTTGTCTCTTTTAAACAAAAGGGACCCTATGACCCTGAGATACAAAGGAAGCCCCGTAGCAACTCGTACGAATTCCGTAGATAGATTTGCATAATCTTCTAGAGGATAATTCACACCAAAAGCATGTTTGCTGAAAAGTTTCAGGGAGTGATCACAACTCATTTCTTCAAGCTCAAACAACTTACATCCTTGAAGAAGTTCCAAGATTCTTGTATCTCTTGTTGTGATGATAAATCGACTATCCACGGAAAAGTTTTCTAATTTCCCCAAGATATCTTCAAATTTGAACCTTTCGTCTATGTCATCAAGGACAATAAGAAGCTTATGCTTGCAAACTCTCTCCCTGATTACTCGTATTCCATCATTGACATCTTTAGTCTTGGAAAAATCTTTCCTTAGAATACCAGAGATGATCTTATTTTGCAGGATTAATACCCCATCCTTTTCTGACAATGTATCTCTTATGTTATCCAGAAAGCAACAACGCTCGAATTGTGTAGAAACTTTGTTATAAACAGCCTTTGCTAGAGTAGTTTTACCAAGGCCCCCCATTCCATGAATACCAATAATTTTCTCGCTCGCAGAATCTAGATTCAATAATTTCACAACATCTTCCACGTGAGAATCAATTCCCACCAACTCATCTGTCACTAATTTATAATTAGCCCTCAAATGCATGTCAACTTTGGAAAATATTTGGCCAATAATCGCTCCTTGTCTGGAAATTATAAACGATATGATTTCACGTCAAAATAAAAACACAACAGCTAATTAAACAGGACAATAGGTAGTAAAGTTTCAGATTCAATAAGAGAAATAAGCTAAAAGTGATCTTCAAAAGCAAGATGCAAGGCCTACAATAAATGACACATGAGGCAACATAACTACATAAGGTTCAAGACTTGGATTTGGGGAAGAAGAAACATATTAGAATTATATTAAATGAGTTTCGAACAGAAGGTTTAACTGGTCCAATTGCTCAATAAATAAACGTTCCATCATCATCATTCAAATTATAATTATATGTATAAATGAAAAAGAGAAGTGTTAATAGTTACCCATCTGACTCGGTGACATGCCATCCTTTCATTTTGCCAACCTCTTGGAGTGCTTCCTTCCATTTCAGTACGGTTTCAGGGTCATGTTTCAAGCGGTGTTCTTGAAATGATTCCTTGTAAGGACCAGAATCAGGATGTCTGACATCTCTAGGATCAATGAAATAGAAAACAGGGAGGATGATGTGTTGTCCCTTTTCCCCTCCTCCACTCTTCCAGCAATCCATTTGCTAGAAGCATAGTTCTGTGAGAAGATTGGAATGTAGACCTTGGATTCAGTAATAGCTTTGACAAGGGATGGGGCTATGAATTCCCCTTTTGGTAGCTCTTCCTCGTCTCTAAATGTCCGAATTTTGGAACCAACAAGGTAAGTGTACAGATGATCAGCAAAGTTTAGGCGGACATCAAGCCCTCTAAAGCTCAAGAAAACTTCATACTCTCCACTTGGAAGAGGGAGGATCGAGCTCTCGTGTTCCGTGCTCGTCATCGTTAATGGAAATTAAGAGTGGGAACAGGGTAAACAGAAGGACGCAAGATCGTCCCCAATTCACCGCCTAGCTGCAATCCAAAAAACCATGAATCCATCATAAATCGTAAAAACTCTAGGCCAACAAACAACTTTTCCAGTCTGAAATCCAAACAAACGAAAACCATAAACACAAACGGAGAAACTTGTCATAAACACAAACTTCAAGGCTCCTAAACGGAATTAAGGGCTTACCTAATCAGAGTAATGACCCAACCTATAGGAGTGACCAATTATATAGGTGACCAATTTATTATGATTAGAAAGTAGAAGGTTTTATTTGTAATTGGTTATTTGGTAGTGGCTATAAAGCCTAAAACTCTGTAATCTTGAGAGGCATATGAAAAATTACAATGAAATTCATTTCTCTCTAATGAAGGCTTATGCCTCTTCTTTACTACTTCTTCCCTTTCTCTTTCTCAACTTCACCTTCTCTCTTCCTCCTAACTCTCTTTCGCCTTTACGGCTTATCGTTACTTGTTTAAGAATAGCTCAACTGGTCCATCACAACAGAGAAGAACTAGCTCTCGTTTTCGTTTTTGTCTTAATCCCAGTAAACCAGGGATACGAATCTGCTTTCTATAATTAAGCTAATTGACCTGCTAACTAGCTAACAACTTTTATACTGAGGATATCTACAATAATAATACACAATCCAACAGACAGTGAACAAAGGGAAGAAAGAATCGTTCAGCTCATTTGCTTGATGCAATCCAAACAGAAGAAAACCCTAAACATCCCAAATGAGATCAGAATTTTGGGATCTGATATTTACCCTGCTAACTAGCTGCAATCCGAAACAGAGCACTGACACTAAACACTGTAAACGTGCTCCTGAGAGAGAGAGAGAGAGAGAGCTTCTAACCAACAATTGTTTTTGCAATGATCACAAACAAGTTAATGAATTACCGTATCAGTCTGCAGAAGGATGAGATCAGAAGGAAATTCAGCTGCCAGCAACCAAAACAGAAGAAAAAACCCTAAACATGGCAACAGTAATCAGGAAACTTATAAGCAACGACAGGATTTTACAAAGAAATCAGGAGGAGCTTACCTTATCAGTGCGAAGAAGAATGGAATCAGAAACAAGCTCAGAGTCTCCCTCCCTCCATGGCTGCATTTTAAGTAGTAGACTGAGGAAGACGAAGACGCATAGGTCTTCTTTTTTAAATAAATAAAAATGAATAGCCGGAGATCATCCAGGTTATGCAATGGTACAAATGTCAAGTCATTCCTCCATTGCAACCTTGAAAAGCTATAACGATGTCCTGAAACACGATAAGTATGCAGTCTCGTATTCTCAATTTGTAGCTCAACAGTTGATGTGTAACAAAGTAACAAAAACAGAGAATGAAAGAACTTGTGGCAGATCGATAAATCCAAAACACAATCACTCAATTAAACATCCACTAGATTTTTGTAGCGCGCGATGCTGCTACACCTGTAATAGATGCCTAGGGTACTTGTAATCACCCGTTGAGAAGAAAGAAACGCAATTTTGGCAGAAGGATCATACTTTCGGTTTATGTTAAAAAGGCTCGGTGTCCACAAATATTGTTTGTGTGACCAGAAGACTTGACTGCTAGTAGCTGGTACTGGCTCAATCCCGTTTAGCACATTGAAAGTTGACTGCAAATACCATCATTTATGCAAAAGAAGTTATAATCCCAACATCCCAAGCAAGCTCATGGATCAATACACTTTGGATATTCAATTCAGTTTGATTACCCCTAACCATTTTAATTAATGGATGTTTTTTAGCTAATGGTGATCATGTAGCCATTTGACAGCTCAACTTCCGTCAATCGTATTAAGCTGCAATTCCTTCACCTTGCAAATGAATATGTTCGAGGATGATCAATTGATTGGATTCAAAGCTCTGACTTCCATAACCAAGTCAGAAACAGATGAAAGCAAAACAGAAAACACAAACCTTGTAAGACCATTTCCATTTTGTTATATCAAATGTTCTCTAATTCAATCTATTATGTGTCACTGGTCCAAACTTAGAAGTGTAATCCCAACATTTTGTAAAAAGTAATAGCAATAAAATTGTGTTGTAGATCATATAACAAAAATAACTACAAGACCAACAGAAGCGCTCAACAATGCTATCTTGTTAACACCAACATTTAGGTTCAAACTCTAGCTAAAAGGCAACATGAGTTTCCACCGAAAAAAACATTAAAAAAAAAGTCTTGTTGATTCGAGAGTGAGAAAAGGGTCTTTTCCATTCTTCATGAATGCTTCAGCACTACCTAGCGTAACACATGTAAAGAGGAAAGGGTCTTTTCCATAGCATAACACATTAGTGATCGCTGATGATGAATAATTCAGGTAGTAGATATTAAGAGCGAAGTGAGTGCACCGTTGAATGTATATAGCGGAACCTGAACTGACCACACCATCAACTTCTAATGTTTCTGCATAGCGATTAGGATAAAAAAGCATCCTTTCCAGCAGGTGATTGAACTGCTCGTTAGGTGGAGAAGATGCAATAACTAAAGATGAACACCTTATAAGGATAAACACACATACACAAAAAGATGAACATAAAGAAATGCTGAAAGTGGAAGAAGCATAAGTAAAGTTACCAGCTTGAAGGAGATTGTTGACAATAGAGAAGAGGTCGGAGGGCAACAAATTGAGCTTCAATCTACAGTTCTTCCATGTCCCAGTTCTCCGTATGTAGAGGAGCAGGAAGAAGAAGAAACAATGCAGAGCTTTCAAGAAGGAAGACAGGGAGGAGAGGAGAGGATTGCCGCAACCCGTTTGTGATAGAACTGCAAGGACCAAAATCCAACAGCATTAACCCTAGAGAAAGCACAGTAAAGCCAAGAGCTATAATTAGCATAATCATTTAGCAACTGAACCCATACAAAATATGAAGAAGGAATCACAAAACCATCTCACACATTTTTACCAGAAAGCAAGCAACCTGACCTGACCTTCCAGGGCGTTGCTCTCTGACTTCTGACCGGAGCACCTAGAATCATTGCCCTTAGAGAATCTGAAACCCGAGACAAACAAAAGAACATAATGAAGCTCTCAACCTACCTATGAACTATATACAATCAAAGCGAGCAAAAAAGTTTGACCTGAGAAGCAAGCTTAGAGTTTAAATCTTCCATCTGCTTTCTAGCATGGGTATGAGCGTTCGCGTTTACATCTTTGGTTACAAAAAACACTACATCATCAAACTGATGAACCCAATAATTATTCGTGAAATCACATTGAATACACTTCAATCCTAACTTAGACTTTTCCATTACAAATACATTGTTACCGTCTATGTGTTTCAATTATATCCAAGACTCTTGCATCTCTTGTTATGATAGGAAATCGACTATCCATGGAAAAATCTCTTCTCAAAAATTTCATCATGGCACCAACCATCATCCCTTTCTGAAAATTGGATACAATCATACAACAAAGCCTCATGTTAATAAAAAATACACAACTAATCATTAATTGTGATGAACAAGAATACCTTTTCTGTTCATCTGTGTTGATAAGTTAGAAATTTGAACTTGATCTAAACAAACAATCAACTGGGAAATCATGCCAAATGGTTCCTGTCTGCTGTGAATCTCAACCCACAGGAGGCATCACGGACTCAACTCTTTCGTGCGGCACAAGAAACCTTCTCTGAGTTCTTTCGAGTGAAAGAGGGACCTGAAGAAAGAAGTTGCAGATGTAGTTAGACAAACCATGAATTGAATGCAAAAAATGAAAAGAGGATTTTTGTAGTCATGGCAAACCTCAACTCAAAGGCTGCAATTGATGCTGCCAGGACAACTTATACAGAAAACCTTTTACCAAATCAGTGGGTTGGTTTTCTGAGTCTAAAGAAGCCCCACAAACCAGCCAAGATAACACTGAACAGAATCCTTTCCATGGTTACTAACTGCTTCCCGCATCTTGAAACAGATTTCAACTTATACTTGACTTTTAATCTTTTGTCTGCCTCAAACACTTGTAGAAACTCCAATTCCTCAATCCCTTTCACCTCTTTCAACTGTGTGCATCCCTTGAGTCGTAATTTATTCAATTTTTTCAGACCAGATAGATTCGGCAATTCCTTGATCGACTCGCATCTGGACATATCTAAATACTCCAGTAACTCCAATTTTCCGAGGCCCCTGATCTCGGTCAATTGTGTGCACCATGCGACATCTAATGTTTTCAACTTTACGAGGCGAGAGAGACCCGGTAACTTCTTCATTGATCCAGACAGTGCCAGACTCAGAAATTCTAGCGACTCCAATGTGTCAACGCCAGTAACTTCTATCAACTGGTTGCAGTTTATAATCCCCAATAATCTTAGATTCTTGAGATTAGAGAGGTCAGGAAATTGTTCTAGTGACAACTCACCTACAATTAGCGTCCTCAATTTGGTGAACATGGATAGCGAAGATGGTACTGATTTTGTTAACCCAATTCCAATCAATACCAAAGATTCCAAGTTAACCATGGAGTGAAGTGCCCCGATATCTGTTAAGCGAGAACACCGACGCGCAGCTAGATTTGACAAGGATTCCCAGAGTCCTCCTGCACCACGAATTTCAGTGATAACCGGACAAGATTCAATTTGCAACAATTCTAAGCTGGACAAAGCTGCTAGACTGGGCAGTTTTTCCAGAATTGTACATCCTTCTAGACTCAGTTGTTTCAGAAGCACGAGAGACTCAAGACCATCCAAATTAACTAAATTTGGAGCTCTTTCTATTAACAGAGATTCCAGCAGTTTGAGCTCTCCCAGACCAAGAAGCACACATATGGAAATGTCATTCAATTGCAGATGCAACAAATTAGTCAGATTCGCAAGATTTGGTAGATGTTCACAGTACCAAATCTCAAGGATGGTTAGAGATAATGGGAGGGAAGAAAGGGAAGAAGATGAGATGGCAAGCTTCTTTAAGCTATTGGGAAGCCTTTCTGTCATTTCCAACTTCTTGGGATGAGTTAATCTCAAGTTCAATAATTCAAGAAAGGATAACTTGCTAATTCCAGCAGGCACTTCTATCAAACTGGAATCACTAGCATCAAGCTCTTGGAGATTTTGTAACTTTTCAATCTCACCTTTTAACTTTGTTATTTTCGTATGAGAAAACCGAATTACTTTCAGATTCTTGAAGTTGCTGATGTCCAGTTCTCCAAGCATATTCCGACATTCTCTTATTACTATGATCTCTAGATCTCCGCAATTAGACATGTCTGGAACTAAATTCAAATTAAGGCATCGACATAGAACTATAGTTTTCAACTTGCGTGAGACCTGTATGACAAGAACACACACATTAGACTCTAGTAAGTAAGGGTACATGAATTTATGGCCTGAAAAGGTTATAGTTTTGAGTGGCTAACCTTAATTTCGTTCCATCCTTTCCAGCCATCTCTCACAGGGCAATCTTCTAACCACAAAACTACCAACTTCTTTAGATTGAGATCAGAGGGAACTGAGTCACAGTTAAGCAATCCTAGCCAACGTATATTTGGAAAGACATCTTTGAAACTTCCGAACAGTCTTGCATTCCATAATACCATATATCTTAAACTTGACAATTCCTTAAGATGTTCTTTTCTGAGTACAAGGTTTTCACCTTCCATATCGACTTCTAAAGCTTCGACAGAATTTGTTCCCTGTGAAATATAAATCATTAAATTTATAAGTAATCTATCTATCTATTATCTATTATATGAAAATTAGAAGCAAATATATTTGTCACCTACTTTTATTCCTTCTCCTTTTAAGTGTAGGCATCTAATCAATAAAAAAAAAATATTTCTTTTCCCATTTAATTTCAGCCATAATTTTTTTATCTTACTCAATAAAATGATGGGTCAAATACTTAAAACGTCCCGAAACTATACGGCGGGTTACAAACTCGTCCTAAAAGTTTAATCCATTACAGAGTGACCCTATTACTATGAAACGAGTTACAGAGTAGTCCTAATTACGTCATCAGTGTACTTTCCCAACCATTTTGCCATGTCACCATTGACATGTAATTGAAAATATAATTTAAATTTCATCTTAAATTGATTCAAATCTAAAATTATATCAATGTAATTCACTAGATTTAGTTTTGAATCCAAGTTTATAAGGTAGATGAGTTTAGATTAAAATTTTGAATCATATTGTTGAATTTTGAATTATGTTTTTGATGACATGTCATTGGTGACATGGCAAAATGGCTGAAAAAGTACACCAATGACGTCATTAGGACTACTCTGTAACCTGTTTTATAGTAATAGAATCACTCTGTAACGAATTAAAGTTTTAGCACGAGTTTGTAACCTCCCTATAGTTTTTTTTTTATGAATGGTTGGAATCATTAAAGGAGCATTAGCTCAGAAAAAGAACTTACAAAAAGATACAAAATGCATCCAGAAACCCTCCCCAAAATCGGGTGCCCCACCACTATCTACAAAAGAACTCTCCCAGCAGACTCAAAAAGCACCCAGAACCTATACAAGGATGTGGCCAAAAGAGCTGAAACAGGGAACCCAAAAACAGAGGACCAACTACCGCTTTCCGAATAGCAAAGGGGTGTCCACTCAATCTGGGTCATGGATCGGCCTCCACAAAGTCAACCACTCACGAATCATGTCTTGAGGAAGAAAGTCTGCAACCGCCAGCCATCTCCCTACTGCAAAAGCGATCTTTCTATCTAGCTGAACAACGGTCAGCTCTCTATCTCTAAACGTTCTACTATTCCTCTCACATCACGTGTACCACAACATGGGTAATTCTCCCTATAGTTTCGGGACGTTTTAAGTATTTGACCCATAAAATGATTGTTATTCATTATTTGAAAACTACAAGGTATATATTGAGTGACAAAAAACTTCACATGATTAATTAATGCTAGGTACGTTTTTCTTAATTTTTTATGAGCTCCATTCTTATGGCTCTGGATCCGGCTCCAACCTTCAAAGGTTGGACCGGTCTAACCTTTTGAAAGGGAGGGCAAAATTGTCATTAACAAAATTAAACAAACTGACGGACTCCTCTTGCCGACCTAACGTTGCCCGCTCCACCCACCATCGGCCGCTTCACCTAACGTCCGCTCCACCCAACGTCAGCCGTCTCCGCTTCGCTGCTCCACCCAACGTCGATTCGGAGTATCAACAGACTAGAACCAAATCGGACATCTACTCACTCGAAATCATCCTCCTCCAACTGCTCACCGCTAAGCCGCCGATGGGGCTAACTCACCACAGATCTCGAGCAATCAAAGAATGGGGAGTTCGCCGAATTTCTGGATCCCGATGTGCCGGATTGGCCAATGGAGGAGGCACTGTGTTTGGCAAAATTAGCAATTCGGTGTGCGGAGCTGAGGAAGAAGGATAGGCCAGATCTGAACGACGTCATGCTTCCGGAGCTTTGCAGGTTGAGGAAGCTAGTCGAGGAGAGGATGGCTAGCTTGTATTTCGTCGGCGGTGGCGGCTGGCCGCAGCATCGGAGCAAATGTTCATAAGTCGACGATGAGTGAGGATATAATTTGCAATTTGAGGAAGACGATGTACAATTTTAGTCTTTACAATTTAGTCACTTGAGTTTAATCAATTTTAGTTAGGTCACTTACTTTTTGTTATTAACAATTTAGCAATTTTTGGGCCGTTTTGTAAAATTTTGTATGTGAACATTGTTAGAAATTAACTTGTAACTTAATAATGTGGTCGTTGAATAACGTGTTGACTAGTTCATACAACTTGTTAACTAATTATAAATGTTAACTAGTTATGATTTAAAGATTTCTGGTTAACTAGTTATTTGGTAATGATGTTAACTAATTAACAATGTAAGATAACTAGTTAACTAATTACTAACAAAAATAATTAATTAACTTATTTGATAACGAGATAATTAATTTTGTTAACTAGTTATCAACTAAAAATCTCGTTAACTAGTTATCCAGTCGTGATGTTAACTAGTTAACTAGTTAATAACAAACTAACTAGTTAACTAATTTTGAAAACTAATTAACTAACGTTGATAACAAGTTATCACCTAAAATTGTTTACTAGTTAACTAGGTACAAATAACATAACTAGTCAGATAATGTTAACTTGTTAACTCGATAAGTTATTTAGATAACTCGATTAATTAACTAGTTATCACCTAAAATTTTGTTAACTAGTAATAAGGTTAAAATCTGTTAACAAGTTAACATGATTGGTTAACTAGTTATCATCTTAAAAAAATGTTAACTAGTTATCGATAAGTTATCTAGATAACTAATTATGTTAATTTAATAACTAGTTAACTAATGTTGATAACAAGTTATCACCTAAATCTGTTAACAAATTATCAAACAAAAAACGTTGTTAACTAGTTATCAGGTAAAATCATGTTAACTTGTTATCAGTTAAAAAACACCTTTAACAGCAAAAAAAAAGGTGTTATCTAGTTATCAATAAAAAACATTGTTACCAAATAAAAAATATTATTAACTAGTTATCAGTTTAAAAACCATGTTAACTAGTTATCAATAAAAAGTCATGTTACCTAGTTATCAATAAAAAAACATTGTTAACTAGTTATCGGGTTAAAATCTGGTAACAAGTTATCAAAAAAAAACGATGTTAACTAGTTATCAGTTAAAAAAACACTGTTAACTAGTTAGCAGAAAAAAGGTGTTAATAAGTTTTTTTGGGAAAAAAAATTAGAAAGAAAAAAAAATTTCGTCGGAGTCTCGCCGAAAAAGTCGCCGGTGACAATGGCTGATCGCCGGAAAAGTCGCCAACAATGAATGACACATGAAGCAACATAAGGTTCAAGACTTGGATTTGGGGAAGAAGAACCAAGATATAATTATATTAAATTAGTACTAACAGAGGTTTAACTGGTAAAATTGATCAATAAATAAACATTTCATCATCACTATTATTATATATGTAGTATGAATAAGAAAAGTGTTAATAGTTACCCATCTGACTCGGTGATGTGCCATCCTTTCATTTTGCCAACCTCTTGGAGTGCATTCTTCCATTCCAATACGGTTTTTGGATCATGCTTCTGACTGTGTTGTTCAAATGCTTCCTTGTAAGAACCAGAATCAGGATGTCTGACATCTCTAGGATCAATGAAATAGAACACAGGGAGGATGACGTGTTGTGCCTTTGCTCCTACTCCAGACTCCCAACACTTCACAATATTAGCTAACTCCTGGAGGCACCATTTGCTAGAAGCATAGTTCTGTGAGAAGATGGGGATGTAGACCTTGGATTCAGTAATATCTTTCTCAAGGGCCGGGGCCAAGAATTCCCCTTTCGGCAGCTCTTCCTCGTCTCTAAATGTGCGAATTTTGGAACTAACGAGGTAGGTGTACAGATGATCAGCAAAGTGTTGACGGACATCAGGGCCTCTAAAGCTCAAGAAAACCTCATACTCTCCAGCTGGAAGAGGAAGGGGTGCCGGGTCAAAGGAGGGGGAACTCTTAGATTCAGATGTCGACATCGGGGACAGTGTGAGGAAAAAGGAAGGAAGATTTGTTCAGCTGCAATTAAAACAGAAAGACAATCCCTAAATATCCCAAACCTAATCTGGAAACTAGTAAGCAACACCAAAAAGTCAAACAAGATTCAAAAGAAATTTAGGAGCTTACTTGCTCAGTCTGAACTCTGAAGTACTATGGGATCAGGCAATTCAGCTAGCTGCAATCCAAAGAGAAGACAGCCCTAAGCATCACAAATGCAATCAGGAAACTAGATAAACAACAGATATTCAAGCATAACAAAGAAATTTAGGAGCTTACCTGATCTGTACTAAGAAGTATGAATCTGAAACTCTCTTTGTGCTGACCTCTCTCTCTCTCTCTCTCCCTAGCTCCATTTTAAGCAGTACAAAGGGGAAGACTTTTGGTTTCATTAGTCGTCTTTCATTTTCGTCCTTTTTCTTTGTTTATCAGATAATTCGGAATATGAACACATTGACTTAGGAACCTGCAGAATAATGCACATGTGGATGCAGTGACAGATCAACCATTTAAGAAAGAGATATTCGCCGTTCTTATTAAATAAGATGTTAAGGCGATCCAGTAATATACTAATGTCCAATTGGATGATGAATCCCCTTTCAATTTTATCAGAAAAAACTTCTAAGCTACAGCAGATTTTCAAGCCTAACAAAGAAATTAAGAGCTTACCTTATCAATCTGAAGAACTATGGGATCAGAAACTCAGCTGCTAACTAGCTGCAATCAGAACAGGAAGACAATCTCTAACCTTAATTAGAATAAGAAAAATCACTAAACTTAAAAATCGCAAAACCCCATCAACAACGAAATTTCAACGATTACAAAGAAATTAGGAGCATACCTCCTTAATCCGTAGAGCAACAGGGGATCGGGAAACATATATTCCGTCAGTCATCGATGGCGACTTCGTTTTTTTAATATTTTCCCGTACACTATCCGGCGGCTCGACGAGTGTTATGTTCAAACTCCATGCAATTGCAGACTCGATTACTCTGAAACTCCTCGTTTTTCGGGAGGCCATGCTTTTAAATCGGCCGTATGTAAAGAACGGAGGGGCTCGATCGACTGAATCTCCGGCGAATTGCTTAAACGACGAGCTGAAAATGAGACAAGGGAAGAAGAGAAGGGAGTGAGGATAGTGAGAACCGCGACATTGAGTAACAATAAACGATTTTCGATGAATGGAGGAATTTATATTGCTCACTGTATGATCAAATTCTGTAAGGGCTTCTACGGTGGCGGCGGCGAGTTTGCAGACGGCGGCAGAATTTATATTGGGATTCACTCGCGTCGATTTCTTGAGCGAGTGAATCCCAATCTCGGAGCGTGCATTACACGCGCGAAACGACCAAAACCAGCAAAATTTTCCGGGTCAGGTCGAGCCCGGGTCAAACATATGCAGCCCAATGGCCTGGTTTCCCCGAGTCGGGTCAGGCCAACCCGGTACTTTTACCCACAGAATCTGGATAAAGCCTTAAAAAGCTTGCGCCCATTTTAAAAGGTCCCGAAAATAATTTTTTTTCTTCCGGCCTTCCGGCGGCGTTCTTCATCGCCGGCGCTGAAGATTTGAATTGTCCCCATCTCCGGTGAAAGCGAACAGTCCATAGCTCCCGATCTTCTTCCTCCTCGACTTCTTCTCATTCAATCACGGAACCGCCGCAATTTCGAGGTTCTTTTTATCATACCCTTCGCCGTATTCATAATCGCTTCTTCCGATTGCCTTTACCTTCTGCAATCTCGTTAAAATAAACATAATAAAAAATCCTCATGACATATTCGATTCTGGAAATTCGCCGAGGCTGAATCTCAGCTGTGAAACATATAATATTGTGGATACTGTTCATACAGACACTCTTCTTCTCAAGTTGGGCGCTTGGCTTGGCTTGTGGAATGAGATCTCTGCCTTCCTTCTACAGTTTCGACTCCATCGACGGCGACTTTCTGATGGAAGAGATTCGAAGTCCTTATCCTCTTCCAACCCCAAGCTAATGTATGTGTTATGCTTGTTGTTTAACTTAGCATACTCTTGCTGCAATTCCAAGTAATCCTTCTGCAGCTCAGCCATCCTTCTCCAGTTCTGCTTTCAGTGTCACTAGGTCATGTGACCGCACTTCGCTGCGGTACTGTGTTAGTTGTTGTGTTAGTTGTCAGGGGGATTTTGGTGGTTGTTAGGGCTGGTTAGGCGTGATATAAGTTCGTTGTGTTTAAGTTATTGAGTAAATTCGGCATTGTTCAAGTAGATCGACACAGGTTGTCTAATAGAACTACTGACCTGAGCATTTGATGTTCCGCAAGAAATCACAAAAGCATTCCGGAAAAATGTGCACTTCATCGTCCTATGCTTTCCCCCTTCTGTAGCACTTCATCGTCTCTAAATGTGCGGATTTTGGAACGGACGAGGCAAGCGCGTACAGATGATCAGCAAAGCTTTGGCGGACATCAGAACCTCTGAAGCTCAAGAAAACCTCATACTCTTCAGTTTGAGAATCAGAATTCGACATCGTAAATAGACACTGTGACAGGAACAACAGTGTTAACAATCAGAAAACTTCAAACATGCAACAAAAGATCATTAGAAAGAGATTTTCATAACACATCAGTAAGCTCAACTGGTTTAATTTGCAGGTTGCTTACTTGCCATTTCAACAGCCAAAGTAGAAGGAACTTTGATTGGGATGATCTTGTGTAAACATGGCGAGTATGGTATCGTCGAAAGATCAAGGGAACCGAATCACCACGTCCTGAGTTGTATTCATCGTGATGCTGAAATTTCGCACTCCCCATCAATGCAAGTTCCCACTCCATAACGATGGCATATCGGATGATCACAAGGTAAATACGAGAATGAAGTAGATGATCTTGATGAAAAATAATTTTTCATGGGGCTTCGACCTCTTACACAGCGGATCCAAAACAAGCTGCTTCCTGTATCCATGAGCACGAACATTGATTGACGTGGTGTACCCATGTACAAACTTATAAATAACAGCCCAGCAATAGTATATGTGAGGGGTGATGAATAAACACGGTTTTGAAAATAAAACATCCGTGATTCTGAAATTTCATTCGTCTGATTCCTTCGAATGGAATCAGTTTCATTTGGATTATATACGGGACTTCTGATAGAATCTCGATAGATAAGCTGGGTGACAATAGGGACTGATATTGTTTTAGCAATAATGTTGATGATGAGTAGTAGTAGTAGGAAAGAAGAAAAAGAGACCATGATGAGATTTAGAAGGATGTGATTTAAAAGACTATTATTAGAACTTATGTTTTGCTTCATTTTATGATAAGAGAGGTTGGATTTGATTTCATTTATAGGACGAGAATACAATTTCTCTACTCACTAGTTGACCAACCACAATATGCATGAAAAATTTACGACAAATCTACCACATTTCTATTTGCTCATGCTTTTCTTAATGTTGATCACAACGAATTGAAAATACCTAGTTTATTCGTGTTGAACTACAACAAAGAATCTGCACACTAAATTAAGTGATGAACAACAATCTTATTTTAATCACCTACCCAACACAAACTCTCAAAATTCTCCCACCCATCACCAAATAATATGATGGTTGAACTCGGAAAACATCTTCGAAATTTATGATAAAACGGTGTAAGGTAATTTCAGTAAGATCAGAACAAACACGTCCCAAAACGATAAGAATGGAACAAGGTAGTGTAAATTTGTTGACCACAAGCGCAATTTGCACATTTTTCACAAAGCATATATTTGACATTCAACCACTTACTCTAGATTCTAAACACATGATTATGTTATCTCTAACCCATCATCTATTGTTATCAAAGTGCTCAATCGAAACTCTATCATATTGATAGTCATCAAGCTTAGCTCGGATATAGGAAACCGTAAGTCATCATAAACCGCAACCCATAACCCATAAAAAGTTACAATCATCACAAAACCCTTGAAATTACACGAGGAGGAAATAAGGACATAATATATTATATATTATACTTCCACACATCTAATTCCAATTCCTCAACTATGGAAATGGGAGTAAAGGATTCACAGATGATATCATCAGCCATTGTCGAGGTAGCAGGAAGTTGTAACCAGACATACAAATTACCATATGCTACATTACAAGAGGGCAAAGAAGCAGTTGGATTTAAATACCTCAAATCTCAAACCTTCAACGGCCAGAAGAAATCCTCAAGACGGTCAGTACGAGTTTCTGTAATCCAACATCGTATCTCAACAGCTGTCCGTCCATATGCCCTGGACACAACACAACATACGAATGAAATCCAATCGTCGATATGTAGGTATTAGAAAGAAGAAACCAGAAAAGGAGTTGTATGTTTGAACAGAGATATAGATCAACCGAACTCCGTTATCGTGTCAACCTCTTTGCATCTCATGTACCACTGGTTGATCTGATTAACTTAAAATTTATTCTAAGCAAGTTGCAGATTCTTCAAACTATCTCATGGATAAACAATCACAAAGGAAGAAATGGCTAAAGGTTTTTGTAAAGTGTGCTATTTTCACCTGATAATGCATTGTATCTCGATCAAACTGAAGTCCCCAGCTTCTGAAGTGTAGGCTGAGTGTTGGGATCCTGAATTAGAAGTAAGAAACCCCATGAAATTGCAGAAGGCAGAAAAAAAGGAAATATTGTTCTAATATGCTTAAAAATCCCAGTTCACACATAACCAACTTTTCATAGAACTTTACCTACGGAACTATGCATAAAGGGTTTCATAGCTGACTATGACGTGCAAGCTGTATGTATAAGATGTCCTGAAACACTGTAAGTAATGTATGTGGTCTCGCGATCTCACTTCATATCTCAGCTTCTGGTGCATAACCTGCAGACATCCTGAACACAATACAAACAGAAAGAATATTGGTCATTATATAGGCTTTAGTTCTGTTTGAGATTTAAGTAAACAATAGGATAAGAAAAAACTGGTTTAACAACTTTTCAGTTCATACATATGCTGAGAGTTGGGATTATGAAGCAGAAGGCAACAAAAAATGACATATATGCTTCACAAATCCAGTTCACACATAACCAATTTTTAATAGAACTTCACCAATAAAACTATGCATAAAGAGTTGATAGCTGACTATGACGTGAAAGCTCATATGCTTAGCCATCACAATCATCCTAACTAGATTCAAAGAACTGAAGATAAAAATGAATAGCCGGAGATTCATCACAGGTTATGCAATGGTACAAATGTCAAGTCATTCCTCCATTGCAACCTTGAAAAAGCTATAATGATGTTCTGAAACACGATAAGTATGCAGTCTCGTATTCTCAGTTTTAGCTCAACAGTTGGTGTGTAACAAAGTAACAAAAACAGAGAATGAAAGAACTTGTCGCAGATCGATAATCCAAAACACAATTACTCGATTAACCATCCATGTCTAATTAACAACAGTAAACCAACCTGCAAAGCATAAGAGAAACACAAACAACTTCTCATACTTGATTACAGAACACAATAATAACTGGAATTTCATCATGGAAAACCATCATCCCTTCCTGAAAATTGGATACAATCATACAACAAAGCCTCATATTATATAAAATACACAATTAATCATTAATGTGATGAACAAGAATACCTTCTGTGTTCATCTGTGTTGATAAGTTAGAATTTGAACTTGATCTAAACAAACAATCAACTGGGAAATCATGCAAATGCTTCCTGTTTGCTGTGAATCTCACCACGGGCATCACGACTCAACTCTTTCGTGCGGCACAGAAACCTCTTAGAGTTCTTTCAAGTGAAGAGGGACCTGAAGAAAGAAGTTGCAAATGTATTAGACAAACCATGAATTGATGCGAAATGAAGAGAATTTTTGTAGTATGGCAACCTCAACTCAAAAGGCTGCAACTGATGCTGTCAGTAGGGATCCTGAGATGAAGATAAACTGTGCTCATATTAACCTCATACAGAAAACCTTTTACCAGATCAGTGGGTTGGTTTTCTGAGTCTAAAGAAGCCCCACAAACCAGCCAAGATAACACTCAAGATAATCCTTTCCATGGTTACTAACTGCTTCCCGCTTCTTGAAACAGATTTCAACTTTACTTGACTTTAATCTTTTGTCTGCTCAAACACTTGTAGAAACTCCAATTCCTCAATCCCTTTCACCTCTTTCAACTGCCTGCATCCCTTGAGTCGTAATTATTCAATTTTTCAGACCAGATAGATTCGGCAACTCCTTGATCGACTCGCAACTGGACATATCTAAATCCTCCAGTAACTCCAATTTTTCGAGGCCCCTGATCTCGGTCAATTGCGTGCATCCTGCGACATTAATGTTTTCAACTTTACGAGGCGAGAGAGATCCGGTAACTTCTTAATTGACCCAGACCCATACATACTAAGCAATTCTAGCGACTCCAATGTGTCAAGGCCAGTAACTTCGATCAACTTGTTGCAGTTATAATCCTCAAATCTCTTAGTATTCTTGAGATTAGAGAGGTCAGGAAATTGTTCTAGTGACAACTCAATACATTAGCATCCTCAATTTGGTGAACATGGATAGCGAAGATGGGACTGATTCTGTTAACCCAATTCCAACAATGCCAAGATTCCAAGTTTAACCATGATGAGTGCCCGATACTGTTAAGCGAGAACACCGACGCACATCTAGATTGATAAGGATTTCCAGAGTCCTCCTGACCACAATTTCAGTGATAACCGGACAAGATCAATTTGCAACAATTCTAAGCTGGACAAAGCTGCTAGACTGGGCAGTTTTTCCAGAATTGTACATCCTTCTAGACTCAGTTGTTTCAGAAGCACGAGAGACTCAAGACCATCCAAATTAACTAAATTTGGAGCTCTTTCTATCTTCAGAGTTTCCAGAAGTTTGAGCTCTCCTAGACCAAGAATCTCACCTATCGAAACGTCCTCAATTTAGATACAACAAATTAGTCAGATTCGCAAGATTTGGTAGATGCTCACAGTACCAAATCTAAGGAGGTTAGAGATGATGGGAGGGAAGAAAGGGAAGAAGATGAGATGCAAGCTCTTTAAGCTATTGGGAAGCCTTTCTGTCATTTCCAACTTGTTGGGAGGAGTTAATCTCAAGTTCAAATTTCAAGAGAGGATAACTTGCTAATTCCAGCAGGCACTTCTATCAAACTGGAATCACTAGCATCAAGCTCTTGGAGATTTTGTAACTTTTCAATCTCACCTTTTAACTTTGTTATTTTGTGTCAGAAACTGAAGCATTTCAGATTCTTGAAGTTGCTGATGTCCAGTTCTCCACGCATATTCCGACATCCCTTAAATTTCTAATCTCTAGATCTCCGCAATTAGACAAGTCTGGAACTAAATTCAAATTAAGGCATCGACATAGAACTATAGTTTTCAACTTGCGTGAGACCTGTATGACAAGAACACACACATTAGACTCTACTAAGGATACGTGAATTTAAGGTTATAGTTTTGAGAGGCTAACCTTAATTTCGTTCCATCCTTTCCAGCCATCACTCACAGAGCAATCTCTAACTGCAGAACTACCAACTTCTTTAGATTAAGATCAGAGGGAACTGAGTCACAGTTAAGCAATCCTAGCCAACGTATATTTGGAAAGACATCTTTGAAACTTCCAGACAGTCTTGCATTCCATAATATCATAAATCTTAACCTTGACAATTCCTTAAGATGTTCTTTTCTGAGTACAAGGTTTTCACCTTCCATATCGACTTCTAAAGCTTCGACATAATCTGTTCCCTGTGAAACATAAATCATTAAATTTATAAGTAATCTATCTATCTATTATCTATTATATGAAAATTAGAAGCAAATATATTTGTCACCTACTTTTATTCCTTCTCCTCTTAAGTGTAGGCATCTAATCAATCAAAAAAAAAATATTTCTTTTCCCATTTAATTTCAGCCATAATTTTTTTATCTTACTCAATAAAATGATTGTTATTCATTATTTGAAAACTATAAGGTATATTGAGTGACAAAAAACTTCACATGATTAATTAATGCTAGGTACGTTTTTCTTAATTTTTTATGAGCTCTATTTTTTTACGTCTATTTTATACTATCTATTTATATTATTTTTATGTACATTACTAGTATTTTGCCCGCCGACGGGAGGCTCCAGGCTCCAGATAATATATAATTCTAAGTTTTTGAGAAAATAATAAATAATATGGAACAAAATCATTATTATTAAGATACATCACCTCAATCATCATAACTTACATCACCATCGAAGTCTTCATACTCTGAATTTCAGAAAACTAGTATAATTAATATTAGTTGTTGTTAGGTTCTCAAACTTAGATTAATATAAAAAGAAATTACTTACATCTACATACCAAGTAACTTTTTTTTTTGGTGAGAATACCAAGTAACTTGAATGTATAATGGTCAATATTTTGATTGATAATTTGTTATTTTTTTATTTGAATTAGTATAGAGTTACTTAACCAATGTATATTTACGAATGCATGTTTTACGTAGTATTTTTCAAATATGATGTATGTTGAATAAAATTACTCATAGTGAGTAAAATTAATTATAATGTTTGTTTTCTCAAATTTGGTGAACTCTCTTTTGTTTTAATTCGATGAACTCATGTAAATCTCTTTGTTGTGGGGCTATTCATTAAACTAATTCACTTAAAAAATATTGTTGTTTGGTTTACCAAAAATGCTTCCCCCTCTTTTCATGCAAGAAAATTTTCACTTGTAACCCTATGAAAATACACATATTTTTTATTTTTATAGGGAGGACCAAAAATGGTGAAACCAACATGATCGTGATAAGAAAAAAGAAAGATAAAAAATTATTAAAATTTATAGTAACTATATCTAGTTGAATAAAATACATAATATCACTAACTCGCGTATATAAAGTATGTGTAATCCTAAATGATAACTATACACAACTAAACTAATATAGTTTTAGTAAGTCTAACAAATTTCATACCAACATGTAAAATAAAATACAACAACAAAGTTTAGATTGAAATTGAACACGATAAAAAAATTACAAAATTGAGCCCCAAAATTAATGACAAATGAAAGTATAAATGAGAAATTACAAGTGTTTTTAATGTAAATATGAGTGAAAAGTGGTTGGAGAAATGAGTAAAATAGAAGATAATAAATTAAGAATGTAAGGAGCTCATCACGACACTTATCGAGAGGTGGCGGGACGGAGTGGAACGCATTTCACTTGGTTCAGGGTGAGGCGACGATCACTTTGGAGGATGTCGAGGTGTTGATCGATCTTCCTATCAGAGGATTGCCCGTTACTAGACGTGCAGATAGGCGTTCTCTGGCGACATTATGCGAGCGGTGGTTGGGCGCATCCCTCCATCGAACGCTATATCGAGAGCCACGATGAAGATATCATGGGTTAAGAGATTGTTCGGGTGTCTTCTGGAGGGAGCTACCCTGAGGTTGTCACCATCTATGCACGGGCGTACACTTGGGTTCTCGTGGGCTCCGTACTGCTGGCCGACCGGACTAGGCCGGGATCACATACCAGCGAACCTGCTAACACTCCTTGGTGACCCTGGCGTTGCAGCTACCTTCAGTTGGGGTAGTGTCGTTCTGGCTTGGCTATATCGGCAGATGGGGAGGGCAGCGTTCTATGGCGGTGTGTGACCCTTATGATATGCTTCGACGCTGTATCATGGCACCACCCCGACAACTGCCTTCGACAGTTCCACATAGAGCAGCACATTCCACAGCATGTAGAGCCGGGGGCGATGTGGAGGTGCTTCTGGCCACGGATTTTAGGACGGATGTTCGGAATTTGACGGTTAAGTACGAGGAGTACACCGGCTTATGGGATCAGCGGGCTACCAGCTTCCGGGATCGGTTTATCTATGCGGGATTTTCCTCTATACTGATTTCGTTACTGAAGTCGACATGCTACATTCAGTCTAATTTTAGGAACTCACTTATCTTCTAGAAGGATAACAATTTTTTGCTCACACCTTTGTTTTATTGTTATCCTACTAAAATCAATAGCTCTAATCCATTAAAAAATGTTGGCAAATGGAGAGTCAAAATAAAAATATTAGGTTTGATTTCCTCCCATATATTCTTAAAAGTATTTCTAATGATTTAATTGATTTTTATGTATGAATATATAGATAATCATGATTTTTTATTTATTCACTATCATGAAATCAACAACGATAATCATGAAATATTTAGGTATCATCTTTGTTCAAACATGAGAAGGGATCGGATCTGCGTTCAAATTTTTAAGTTTGGACCGGTTCCAACCAAAAAGATAGAGGGGTAAAATTGGTATTTAAAAAAAACTTATGAGCCTCCTTCCCTACTGTCTCCTTCGGTCCTTTCCTTCCCCAAAATATCACAGTCGGCCGCCTCTGATCCAGCACATCTCCATCTTCGATTTTGGAATCCACGCTCACCCTTCTCGTTGCCTCTGCGTCGACACTCTCCTATATTTTCGTATTGAGCTCGTCTCTGCCGCCGGAATCATAGCGTCAGTGGGATCAGTAGCGGAGCCAGGACGCAAGTAAACCCTGGGCCCGATACATAGAATACAATGAGCCAAAAATATTTTTGTACGAAAAATACATGTATTTTAGCTATTTGGATCCAAGGGACCTGGGCTCAGGCCCAGGGTAGTCTCCCCTAGCTCCGCCACTGAGTGGGATGTCGTCGTCCGACCGTCTCTGGCAGATGACATCTTCGTCGCCGTCTGAATCTGTTGTCTCTCGATAATGATTACAATTTTTATATATGGATTGTCGGCCGCCGATTAGATGAGGAGGAAGAAAAGCGATGCGGTTGCAAATCAGAAGAAGACGAAGATGTAGAAGCCAGATCCGAACGGTCTACCTCTCTTCCCTCTCCCAACAAGTAATTCTTCGCTGCCAGTGCCAATGCCATGATCCACCTCCACACCATTACCCAGAACATACCCAAACATCCCCTCACTCAAACCTTTATCATTTCGACAGATGAGCAAGATCACGGCTTATTTTGCGACAGAGCCAAGTAAATTAGGTTCAAGAAGAGTGATTGAGTTGTTATTTAGGTAAGCTAAGTGACTGATTTATAGTTATAAATACTTTGTAGATTATTTAGTAAATATCGAAAGTTAATCTACATTCACCAATTTTTATGTTATAAATAAACAATTTGAATTTCTTTGTCCAGTATGTAAATAATTAAATGTTTTAAAATATTTAGATAATCATGTATCTATATAATAAGTTAACCAGTTAATATTAATTATGTTAACTAGAGATTTGATTGCTAAGTTAACTCGATTGGTTAACTAGTTAACTTGATTGTTAACTAGTTAACTGATTGGTTAACTAGTTAACTCGATAAATCATGATGTTAACTAGTTATCTGCCTATACCCTGTTAACTAGTTATCCGTAAAAAACCAGGTTAACTAGTTAACTAGTAAAAAACCAGGTTAACTTGGTAACTAGTTATCAACTAAAAATCTTGTTAAATAGTTAACAATTTGATAAATAGTAAACTCAATTGGTTAACTAGTTAACAACTTGGTAACTAGTTAACTCGATTAGATAACATGTTAACTAGTTATCTGTTGATAACTAGTTAACTGTAAAAACTCAGGTTAACTAGTTAACTAGTTATCAATAAAAAAATATTGTTAACAAATTATTAGTAAAAATCAGGTTAACTAGTTAACTTGTTCTCGCCGGAAAAGTCACCGGAGTTTGGTCGGTCTCCGGAGCCTGACCGGAAAAGTCGCCAGAAAAGTCACCGGAAAACATGTTAACTAACTAGTTAACTGTAAAAATCCAAGATAACTAGTTAACTAGTTATCAATAAAAAAATCATACTAACAAGTTAATAGTAAAAATCAGGTTAACTAGTTAACTTGTCCTTGCCGGAAAATGTCGTAAAAAAAAGTCGTCAGAAAAGTCGCTGAAAAAAGTCACCGAAAAATGTTGCCAAAAAAAAGTCACCGACGACGGTGGCTGGCGATGAAGTGGACACTGAAAACAGAAAAACATAAAAAATTAATAATAATATATTTAAATTAAATATAATAATTAAATTATTTGTGTAAAGTCCTAAATACTCCTAACAAATCTGAACCATTAGATTGGTCAAAGGGTCAAACTAGATCTAATGGTTGAAAGTGGGTTTGGAACTTTCCAAATCCAGAAAATATTGGATGCTGATCCGCTTCCACTTGAGGAGTTAAAATCTACCGTTTGGTACAGGGTATTGAGAATTAGGGGAAATATGAAAATAGGAGAATGGTGAAAAAGTGTTTGTTAAAAGTTGGAGGATGTTAAATTACATTGTTTGGTATGTATATTTGGTAAAGAAAATAGGAGGGGAAGACAGTGAGTCTCATTATTCTATTTGGGGCAAGTCAGAATTTCTAATAAAAGTAGAAATTGTCAGAATACGCATTCTGGAGACAATAAGAAACTCTGGGTATCTGAAATACAAAACCCCAGCTCCATTAGGCAGTAAACAAACAAGGATATCTCAGAATACAGAGTTTCCAAGAAACACAAGTGGATTTTCCCTATACCAAAGGATGCATATTTGTAGTCGTGGTGGAAGAAGTTAAAATAAATTAGAGCAAGAAGGAAACTTTGTAGATCTAAGAATTATTACTATGAATAAAGGATTCTTTGATGTTGTTTTTCCTCTTTTGCATTTTTTCCATTTGAAAACTTTTTTTTTTGATGAATACCATTTGAAACTTCATATATATGAATGTTTTGTATATTGCAAAACTTCAAAATTTATTATATTTAGTTTTCATTTTATTGTTTGACAAATTTTTTATCAATGTTAAATAACAATTGTACAAGAACAATATCCCAAAAATTTATCTATTAAAAAATAATTATTAACGTTATATCAATCACAAAGTTGTATGATTTGTTGTTTGGTGGGCAAAAAAACTAGTTGAATATATAGTAATAGTGGAAAAGTAAACAAATTGACATATATAAAAAAGTAATACCTCTTTGTATTTTAGCAAGTCAATTGCATCCCTGCGAACTTATCCTGCTACGTTTGTATGGACTTTGAATATGTTCTTCACGAACAATGGCTTTACCAAGATCTCTAACATGATCATGCATCCAATATCTATCGATATGATCAATTTTTACTAATGATCTTTGGACCAGGGTGCTAATCGCACTTGTAGGATGAAAATCACAGTCCTCCACATATGCATTGGCGGATCTTGTACGCTCCAATAAAGAGAAATGCAATATCGAGAAAGATTTGTTTCTCATTGTGAGCTAAATCATTGTAACTGATTCTCAGTCTCTCTTGCACCTCAGTGGAGGTATTTGTTTCAGTTCTATCAACTTATCTTCCCAAAAACTTTTGTCTCTTTTAAACAAAAGGGACCCTATGACCTTGAGATACAAAGGAAGCCCCGTAGCAACTCGTACGAATTCCGTAGATAGACTTGCATAATCTTCCAGAGGATAATCACACCAAAAGCATGTTTGCTGAAAAGTTTCAGGAGTGATCACAACTCATTTCTTCAAGCTCAAACAACTTACATCCTTGAAGAAGTTCCAAGACTCTTGTATTTCTTGTTGTGACGATAAATCGACTATCCACGGAAAAGTTGTCTAATTTCCCCAAGATGTCTTCAAATTGAACCTTTCGTCTATGTCATCAAGGACAATAAGAAGTTTGTACTTGCAAAACTCTCTCCCTGATTATTGGATTCCATTGCTTGCATTTTTAGCCTCGCTGAAAATCTTTCCTTAGAATACCAGAGATGATCATATTTTGCAGATTAATACCCCATCCTTTTCTGATAATGTATCTCTTATGTTATCCAGAAAGCAACAACGCTCGAATTGTGTAGAAACTTTGTTATAAACAGCCTTTGCCAGAGTAGTTTTACCAAGGCCCCCCATTCCATGAATACCGACAATTTTCTCGCTCGCAGAATCTAGATTCAGTAATTTCACAACATCTTCCACATGAGAATCAATTCCCACTAACTCATCAGTCACTAATGTATAATTAGCCCTCAGATGTAAGTCGACTTTGGAAAATATTTTGTCAATAATCGCTCCTTGTCTAAAAATTAAAACGACAAGATTTCACGTTAAAATCAAAACACAACAGCTAATTAAGCAGGACAATAGGTAGTCAAGTTTTCAGATTTAATAAGAGAAATAAGTTAAAATGATCTTCAAGAGCAAGATGCAGGGCCTATACAAATGATACATGATGCAATTTCAAAAGCAAGATGCAAGATGCAAGATGCAAGGCCTACAACAAATTAACTTCAAAGCAAGTTCAGTTTCAGTTTCAGATTTAAAGTCGTGATAAAATCGTATTAGAATTGCTCAATAAATAAACAGTTTATCATCATTATAATTATATATAAGTATGAATGAAACAAGAAAAGTGTTAATAGTTACCCATCTGACTCGGTGATGTGCCATCCTTTCATTTTGCCAACCTCTTGGAGTGCATTCTTCCATTCCAATACAGTTTCCGGATCATGCTTCAGACTGTGTTGTTCAAATGCTTCCTTGTAAGAACCAGAATCAGGATGTCTGACATCTCTAGGATTTAATGAATAGAACACAGGGAGTATGATATGTTGTCCCTTTTCCCCTCCTCCATTCTTCCAGCAATCCACCATCTTAGCTAGCTCCTGGAGGCACCATTTGCTTGAAGCATAGTTCTTGGAGAAGATCGGGATGTAGATCTTGGATTCAGTAATAGCTTTCACAAGGGACGGGGCCAATGAATTCCCCTTTGCAGCTCCTCCTCGTCTCTAAATGTCGAATTTTGGAACGATCTAGGTAGGTGTACAGATGATCAGCAAAGGTTAGGCGGACATCAGGCCCTCTAAAGCTCAAGAAAACTTCATATTCTCCACTTGGAAGAGGGAGGATTGAGCTCTCGTGTTCCGTGCTCATCATCGTTAATGGAAATTAAGAGAAGGAACAGGGTAAACAGAAGGAAGCAAGATTCGTCCGATTAGCTGCCTAGCTGCAATCCAAAAAAACCATGAATCCATCAGAAATCATCATATATGTAAAACCTCCAAACCAACAAACAACTTCTCCAGTCTGAAATCCAAGCGGACGAAAACCATTAACACAAACAGAGAAACTTGTCATCAACACTAAACGGAATTAAGAGCTTACCTGATCAGTATGATGAGCTTATGGGAAATAATTCTGAAACTAGCTCTCTTTTCTCTCTCTCTCTCTCTCTCTCTCTCTCTAACACAACAACAAGAGATCTCAAAGACTCGTTTTCAAAAAGTAAAGAAGAGTGGGGAAGACGAAGACTTCTCTGGTTTCTGTTAGTCGGCGGCGGCGGCAAATTTTCTCCACTCACTCTCGTTTATCCCCTAGACTCGTTTTTGTGGTCTTGTCTTTTGTTTATCCCCTTAAGATATTTCTATGAGACTCTTCTTATTAGTTATATATATAAGACATTTCTTTTCTGAATTTTAATTAATTGGAAGTATTACATAATTACGAGATTATCCACAAGTTTGAGTGGCCATTTTTCAAGTAGAGCTCTGTATCAATATACTTGAGGAATTTCCAAGTGGATCTTCAGTTGAACCCAATTGCTTTTCTAAGCTGCCTTGTCCCTTTATTCCATCCGGTCCTCAAAAAGATCAATAGTTGAGTGACGGCCAAGCCATTCTCGCACCACCTTCAGTATACATGTTTGGTTCATGATTGCATAGTTGCAGTCAGTTGTTCCCATGTCTTGAAAAAGATTTCAATACATGCTTCACTTTTAACCGTTTGTCCATCTCAAACACTTGTAAAGACTTCAATCCCTCAAGCCCATTCACCTCTTTCAACTGTCTGCACTTGGTGACACGAAATATCGTCAAATTTTTCAGACCTGATAGATTCGGCAACTCCTTAATCGACTGGCAGTCAAATATCCATAGATGTAACAGCGACTCTAATCTGTCAAGCCCCCTGACCTCAGTCAATTGTGTGCATCCCCTGATAGTGAATGTTGTCAACTTTACGAGACCAGAAAGGCCTGGTAACATCTTAATTGACCTACACCCTTCCAACTCTAGCCGTTCTAGCAATTCCAACATATCAAGCCCAGTAACCTCGATCAACTCTAAGCAATTGCGAATCACCAATTCTCTTAAATTTTTTAGACTAGAGAGGTCTGGAAATTGTTTTAGTGATGCCCAATGCACGCCGTCACTGAGACCATAACCAAAGTCTTCGCTAATGGATAGCTTGCTTAGTTTGGTGAACATACCAAAGTTTCTCGACAATACCAAAGTTTCTAGTTTTACCATAGAGTGAAGTGCCTCAATACCTGTTAAGCTGGAACAACTACCCATAAACAGATGTAGTAAGGTGTCCCAAAGTTCTCCCACGCCATGGATTTCAACAAGAGCCCTGCACCAACGAATCTCTAGTTTGTGCAACTTTGTCAACTTTGAAAGACTGGGCAGTTAGCTCACCATGATAAATTCAAAACCTTCAACTTCTGTGCTACCTGTATATCAGGAACAGAATTGGAGAAACAAGCACCCCAAATAAGTTAAGAATGACTTTACCACCTACATCATGGGTATGTTGGTGAAACAAGGACAAGACATAAGTTGATGATGATATCATATTATAAATTATTGTCGGGAAGAAGAACAGAATGCTAACCTTGATTTGGTTCCATTCTCTCCAACCATCTTTCACATAGCAGTACCACACTCCAAAACTACCATCTTCTTCAGTAAGAAAGAAATCACAGTAATACAATCTTAGCCAACGTATATTTGGGAGAACTTTCTTGAAATTTCTGGCCAGCCTTCCATTCCGCACTTCAAGATACCTCAACTTTGGCAATTGATTAAATTCTTTCTCTGTGAGCACATAATCTTCACCACCCTTAGAGCTTCCATGCTATCAGTTCCCTGCGAAATAAGATAACTAACTTAATTTTTAGATTTAGAATATGTTACTTATTAAAACCTATACTAAATCTTTACTAACAACTCAAATGACTGGGAAGCAATAGTTCTTTACATGGTCTCAAAGTCCTTAACTAAAAGATCCTAGAATTAGATCATTTGAGCCTCCTACAATATAAACATTTCACTTGCAGTGTAATCGGCATGTGCAAAGTTAAGAAATTCTTTCATGGAGTGTTCATTTGGCTATTCAGAACCTCTGTAAACAACTCGAGTGGTAGGATGCAATGACACTTTACATAATTTCTCAGATAGATGTGCATAATCTCTTGGAGGATACTCCATGCGAAAAGCATGTTTACTGAAAAGCTTGACGGAGTGATCATGATTCATTTGTTCAAGCTCAAACAACTTGCATTCTTGAAGGAGTTCCAAAACTCTTGCATCTCTTGTTGTAATAAGAAACCGACTATGTACAGAAAAGTTGCTCAATTTCCCCAAGATGTCATCAAACTGGAATCTTGCTATACAAAATCAGTAAGCTCAACCGGTTTAATTTTGCTATACAAAATCAACCTAATAACATCCTTACAATAGTATTTCAAATTCAAAAGAACCACTTGAGAACAAAATCACAGATACCATATCAGCCTATTTGATTGTTCTATAAATCCCAAATAAAAGATTCCCTAGAGCAATTTATCTACACAGATCCCTGCATAATGCATTGATGATTACTTGCAGGAGTCGACGTGCTTTCTTTTGCCCGTCTGAACATCTGAAAGTCCATTCTCCAAAGCACCAACCAAGTTCTCAAAGTAAGTCTTGCACAATTTGGTCAGTTCATGCAGCTTCATCCGGAAAGAAACATATTCATGGATGCAGCTTCCCTCCATCGCAAACTTCTTCATCTCCTTCTCTGCGCAATCGTGAAGCTTGTCCAGACAACTCTCAACCTGCCCTTGAAGGTACTCGAAAATGTTCTTCTTCTCAGCTTCTTCACTCCCCAAATAGAACCCATATGCATATGTCCATTTCAGAACCCTCCTGCATTCCACAATCTGTTCCCACGCTTCTATCAAGAACAGCACCTGCCCAAATTTTCGTTTGCAGCCCATCGATCATAGTAGTGCTGGTACCTGTTCAGTTCCAACCTATGTGATGTCAATGCATTATCTTCATCGTACCGATTGCAAGATTTGTGATTCAGCCATGGGCCGAGACATACCCAGCAGAATTGGTGGAAGCAGGGACTTGCACAGGTCATGTGCATACATCCTTCGTTCTTCTCGATTGCCCTACCGCATTTCGGGCAAGGCTTGGTGTTTACTTTCTTCCAGTTCTCATTTTCTGACTCGGAATCGTTCTTCACCGTCTCGCAATCAACGGGACGGTGCCTATCCTCGCAGCAATTCCAGCAAAAGCTGTGCGAACAGAGGCAGGAAACGTCGTAATTCGCATCATCACCAGCTGATATACAGAATTCTTAATGATGATCACAACGAATTGAAAATACCTAGTTTATTTGTGTTGAACTACAACAAAGAATCTGCACACTAAATTAAGAGATGAACAACAATCTTATCTTAATCACCTACACAACACAAACTCTCAAAGTTCTCCCACCCATCACCAAACAATATGATGGTTCAACTCTGAAAACATCTTCGAAATTTGTGATGAAATAGTGTAAGGTAATTTCAGTAAGATCGGAACAAACACTCCCCAAAACGATAAGAATGGAACAAGGTAGTGTAAATTTGTTGACCACAAGCACAAATGCCACATTTCACAAAGCATATATATTTGACATTAAATCACTTACTCTAGATTCTACAACACATGATTATGTTATCTCTAATCCATCCGTTATTGTAATCAAAGTGCTCAATTGAAACTCAAGTTGCAGATTCTACAAACCATCTCATGGATAAACAGTCACAAAGGAAGAAATAGCTATAAGGTTTTTGTAAAGAGTGCTATTTTCACCTGATAATGGCTGGCTGCTATCTCGATCAAACTGAAGTCTCCAGCTTCTGAAGTGTCAGCTGAGAGCTAAGATCCTGAATTAGACATGAGAAAAACCATGAAATTACAGAACACGGAACAAAAACAAGGACATGATGTTAAACTGAACTCTTCCCAACAACATTTTCGTCAACACAAAACCAACTTTTCATACAACTTTAACTATGGAACTATGCATAAAGGGTACACAGCTGACCACAGCGTCAAAGATGTAGCTTATCAACATGATCTCCTGAACAGAGATAAGTTTGTGGTCTTGCATTCTCACTTCATAGCTCAACCGTTTTTGTTTATGAATCATGAAACTTTATTTAAATAAAGAGAAGAAATGTACAAGAAGAGCACATAAGAAAAGAAGAGAGGTGAGCTACAGAGCTAGAGCCGAATCTCAATTGTTCTTATCGATTTCATTGTCACCAGTAACTCCGATCCGATCCAAAGGATTAGTTAGTAGTTACTGGAGCTGAGCACGAAAAGAACAGTCTCGAAAAACCATAGAATGAAGACAATAACTGACCACTCCAGTCTTCAACGGTTGCTGATAACATATCGTCAAATGCATGTGGACTCTTCTGCATTGTCAAAAAAGGTTCATTTGTATGTGATCAAATTGAAAATGAAAGAAACACAAATAACTTGTTATACCAACCATCATCCCTGCCAGTATCGTTGAACCGGTATAGCTGCTGTCAGTCGTTGCTGAAGAGAGCCCCGGGAACTGATCGATTTACTAATTGCTTCCCATATCTTGAAACACGTTTCAACTTATACTTGACTTTTAATCTTTTGTCTGCCTCAAACACTTGCAGCAAATCCAATTCCTCAATCCCTTTCACCTCTTTCAACTGTCTGCATCCCTTGAGGTGTAATTCATTCAAAATTTTCAAACCAGATAGATTCGGCAATTCCTTGATCGACTCGCATCTGGACATATCTAAATACTCCAGTAACTCCAATTTTTCGAGGCCCCTGATCTCGGTCAATTGCGTGCATCCTGCGACATTTAATGTTTTCAACTTTACGAGGCGTGAGAGATCCGGTAACTTCTTAATTGACCCAGACCCATACATACTAAGCAATTCTAGCGACTCCAATGTGTCAACGCCAGTAACTTCTATCAACTGGTTGCAGTTTATAATCCCCAATGATCTTAGATTCTTGAGATTAGAGAGGTCAGGAAATTGTTCTAGTGACAACTCAGATACACCTAGCATCCTCAATTTGGTGAACATGGATAGCGAAGATGGTACTGATTCTGTTAACCCAATTCCATCCAATAGCAAATATTCCATGTTTACCATGGAGTGGAGTGCCCCGATATCTGTTAAGCGAGGACACTCTCCCACATCTAGATTTGATAAGGATTCCCAGAGTCCTCCTGGACCACGAATTTCAGTGATAACCGGACAAGATTCAATTTGCAGCAATTCTAAGCTGGACAAAGCTGCTAGATTGGGCAGTTTTTCCAGAATTGTACATCCTTCTAGACTCAGTTGTTTCAGAAGCACGAGAGACTCAAGACCATCCAAATTAACTAAATTTGGAGCTCTTTCTATTAACAGAGATTCCAGAAGTTTGAGCTCTCCTAGACCAAGAATCTCACCTATCGAAACGTCACTCAAATGTAGTTGCAACAAATTAGTCAGATTCGCAAGATTTGGTAGATGCTCACAGTACCAAATGTGAAGGGTGGTTAGGGATGATGGGAGGGTGGGAAGGGAAGAAGATGAGATGACAAGCGTCTTTAAGATATTGGGAAGCCTTTCAGTCATTTCCAACTTGTTGGGAGGAGTTAATCTCAAGTTCAATAATTCAAGAGAGGATAACTTGCTAATTCCAGCAGGCACTTCTATCAAACTGGAATCACTAGCATGAAACTCTTGGAGACTTTGTAACTTTTCAATCTCACCTTTTAACTTTGTTATTTTTGTGTCAGAAACCGCAAGCACTTTCAGATTCTTCAAGTTGTTGATGTCCAGTTCTCCACGCATATTCCGACATCCCTTAAAATTTAAATACTCTAGATCTCCGCAATTAGACAAGTCTGGAACTAAATTCAAATTAAGGCATCGACATAGAAATATAAGTTTCAACTTGCGTGAGACCTGTATGACAAGAACACACACATCAGACTCTACTAAGGATACGTGAATTTAAGGTTATAGCTTTGAGGGGCTAACCTTAATTTCGTTCCATCCTTTCCAGCCATCCCTCACAGAGCAATCCTCTAATCGCAGAACTACCAACTTCTTTAGATTAAGATCAGAGGGAACTGAGTCACAATTAGTCAATCCTAGCCAACGTATATTCGGAAGGACATCTTTGAAACTTCCGGACAGTCTTGCATTCCATAATACCATATATCTTAACCTTGACAATTCCTTAAGATGTTCTTTTCTGAGTACAAGGTTTTCACCTTCCATGTCGACTTCTAAAGCTTCGACATAATCTGTTCCCTGTGAAATATAAATCATTAAATTTATAAGTAATCTATCTATCTATCTATTATCTATTATATGAAAATTAGAAGCAAATATATTTGTCACCTACTTTTATTCCTTCTCCTCTTAAGTGTAGGCATCTAATCAATCAAAAAAAATATTTCTTTTCCCATTTAATTTCAGCCATAATTTTTTTTATCTTACTCAATAAAATGATGGGTCAAATACTTAAAACATCCCGAAACTATACGGCGGGTTACAAACTCGTCCTAAAACTTTAATCCGTTACAGAGTGATCCTATTACTATGAAACGAGTTACAAAGTAGTCCTAATTACGTCATCAGTGTACTTTCCCAACCATTTTGCCATGTCACCATTGACATGTCATTGAAAATATAATTTAAATGTCATCTTAAAATCTAAAATTATATCAATGTAATTCACTAGATTTAGTTTTGAACCCAAGTTTATAAGGTAGATGAGTTTAGATTAAAATTTTGAATCATATTGTTGAATTTTGAATTATGTTTTTGATGACATGTCATTGGTGACATGACAAAATGGCTGAAAAAGTACACCGATTACGTCATTAGGACTACTCTGTAACTTGTTTTATAGTAATAGAATCACTCTGTAACGAATTAAAGTTTTAGGACGAGTTTGTAACCCTCCCTATAGTTTCAGTGCGTTTTAAGTATTTGACCCATAATTGTTATTTATTATTTGAAAACTACAAGGTATATTGAGTGACAAAAAACTTCACATGATTAATTAACGCTAGGTACGTTTTTCTTAATTTTTATGAGCTCCATTCTTATTACGTTTATTTTATACTATTTATTTATATTGTTTTTATAATTTCTAAGTGAAACTAATTGAGATTTTTTTTACATAAAGACTCATGATATATTAATTTACATTACTAGTATATATAAAAAAGCAATACCTCTGTGTATTTTAGCAAGTCAATTGCATCCCTGTTGGACCATATCCTACTACGCTTGTATGGACTTTGATTATGTTCTTCACGAACAATGGCTTTACCAAGATCTCTAACATGATCATGCATCCAATAATTATCGATATGATCAATTTTTACTAATGATCTTTGGACAAGGGTGCTAATGGCACTTGTAGGATGAAAATCACAATCTCTCCACATATGCATTGGTCCTTCTTTGTAAAATCCAATAAAGAGACATGCAATATCGAGAAAGATTTGTTTCTGATTATGAGCCAAATCATTGTAACTGATTCTCAGTCTCTCTTGCACCTCAGTCGGAGGTATTTGTTTCAGTTCTATCAACTTATCTTCCCAAAAACTTTTGTCTCTTTTAAACAAAAGGGACCCTATGACCCTGAGATAAAAAGGAAGCCCCGTAGCAACTCGTACGAATTCCGTAGATAGATTTGCATAATCTTCTAGAGGATAATTCACACCAAAAGCATGTTTGCTGAAAAGTTTCAGGGAGTGATCACAACTCATTTCTTCAAGCTCAAACAACTTACATCCTTGAAGAAGTTCCAAGATTCTTGTATCTCTTGTTGTGATGATAAATCGACTATCCACGGAAAAGTTTTCTAATTTCCCCAAGATATCTTCAAATTTGAACCTTTCGTCTATGTCATCAAGGACAATAAGAAGCTTATGCTTGCAAACTCTCTCCCTGATTACTCGTATTCCATCATTGACATCTTTAGTCTTGGAAAAATCTTTCCTTAGAATACCAGAGATGATCTTATTTTGCAGGATTAATACCCCATCCTTTTCTGACAATGTATCTCTTATGTTATCCAGAAAGCAACAACGCTCGAATTGTGTAGAAACTTTGTTATAAACAGCCTTTGCTAGAGTAGTTTTACCAAGGCCCCCCATTCCATGAATACCAATAATTTTCTCGCTCGCAGAATCTAGATTCAATAATTTCACAACATCTTCCACGTGAGAATCAATTCCCACCAACTCATCTGTCACTAATTTATAATTAGCCCTCAAATGCATGTCAACTTTGGAAAATATTTGGCCAATAATCGCTCCTTGTCTGGAAATTATAAACGATATGATTTCACGTCAAAATAAAAACACAACAGCTAATTAAACAGGACAATAGGTAGTAAAGTTTCAGATTCAATAAGAGAAATAAGCTAAAAGTGATCTTCAAAAGCAAGATGCAAGGCCTACAATAAATGACACATGAGGCAACATAACTACATAAGGTTCAAGACTTGGATTTGGGGAAGAAGAAACATATTAGAATTATATTAAATGAGTTTCGAACAGAAGGTTTAACTGGTCCAATTGCTCAATAAATAAACGTTCCATCATCATCATTCAAATTATAATTATATGTATAAATGAAAAAGAGAAGTGTTAATAGTTACCCATCTGACTCGGTGACATGCCATCCTTTCATTTTGCCAACCTCTTGGAGTGCTTCCTTCCATTTCAGTACGGTTTCAGGGTCATGTTTCAAGCGGTGTTCTTGAAATGATTCCTTGTAAGGACCAGAATCAGGATGTCTGACATCTCTAGGATCAATGAAATAGAAAACAGGGAGGATGATGTGTTGTCCCTTTTCCCCTCCTCCACTCTTCCAGCAATCCACCATCTTAGCTAGCTCCTGGAGGCACCATTTGCTAGAAGCATAGTTCTGTGAGAAGATTGGAATGTAGACCTTGGATTCAGTAATAGCTTTGACAAGGGATGGGGCTATGAATTCCCCTTTTGGTAGCTCTTCCTCGTCTCTAAATGTCCGAATTTTGGAACCAACAAGGTAAGTGTACAGATGATCAGCAAAGTTTAGGCGGACATCAAGCCCTCTAAAGCTCAAGAAAACTTCATACTCTCCACTTGGAAGGGGGAGGATCGAGCTCTCGTGTTCCGTGCTCGTCATCGTTAATGGAAATTAAGAGTGGGAACAGGGTAAACAGAAGGACGCAAGATCGTCCCCAATTCACCGCCTTGCTGCAATCCAAAAAACCATGAATCCATCATAAATCGTAAAAACTCTAGGCCAACAAACAACTTTTCCAGTCTGAAATCCAAACAAACGAAAACCATAACACAAACGGAGAAACTTGTCATAAACACAAACTTCAAGGCTCCTAAACGGAATTAAGGGCTTACCTAATCAGAGTAATGACCCAACCTATAGGAGTGACCAATTACATAGGTGACCAATTTATAATGATTAGAAAGTAGAAGGTTTTTTATTTGTAATTGGTTATTTGGTAGTGGCTATTGTTCCAGCCTTGTCGCCTGGCCCAATAATGAAGCCCAAGCCTGTTGGTCCTCCGGGAGTGGTGTACCTCGTAAGTAATGTGGGGGGTAGTTAGTTCAAGGAAAAGGGGAGGCGATCAGTTTAAGGAATGGGAGAGGGAGGCGAGTAACGTACCGCGGAGCGTTTGTCCGCTGGGTAAAAGTGTTGTCCTCTGGTTAATAGGGTGTACGGGGGTATTTATAGTACCCCTGCCTTGGTCGCTAAGGCTGAATCTTAGCCACTCGTTTGTAGCTCCCGTGGGATGTTGACACGTGTCCGCTCTGTCTTGGAACCTAAGTGTCGCCGAGTAACCCTAGGAGGCCGCCGAGCTGGGCCGTCGCTTTGGGCCTCACTCCACCTCCTGGGCCTGCCTGTTCGGCCCATCTGTTTTACCGCCTGAGTCCGGCCCCCCTACCCTAGCCGCTGTGTTCGGGCCGCCATGTGGGTTGCCTCGTGGGCCGTCGTGTGGGCCTTTGGACTTCGTCGGGCTAGGCCCATCAATTGCCCCCAAGCCCTTAGTGAGCTTTGCTTGGCTGAGGGCTTACTTATAACTCAGATCGCTTACGTTGTGTCGCTTTATCGCTTTGTTGTCCTATCGCCTTGTTGCTTTGTTATTTTGTCGCTTTAGTGTCTTGGTTCTTATCGCCTTATCTCTTTTGTCGTTGCTTTCTATCGCGCCCCTTCTTTCCAGTTTTTCATGCACCTCTCTACTGCTCAGGGTATCATGGTCTTTTACTCCCTACCTTGCTGGAGAAGTTGGGGAAATCGGGGTATTTCAGTAATTGCCCAGAAAGCCATCATTACCTTATCCCTTCAGACGTCATTTCAGCCGCGCGTGCCCCCAATGAAACGTCGCGACGGCTCAACTTCCCGCCAACACGTCCTTTTAACCGCGCGTGTGACTCACCCATTCACCGCGACGGTTCCATTCCCGCTCGTTGCACTCCTATATAAACCCCATTTTTACTGTCTTCCTCCTTTTTTTACTCCTTCTCTGCCACCTTGACTCCCTGTTTTTACAGTCTTCTTGCCTCCACTGCTTCCTTATTCCTTCCGGCGAGACTTCCACTATCTTCTCCTTCCCCGTCGATCGGAAAAAGTTCGTTTCTCCTTCTTCCGATCACCAGAAAACGTTCATCTCTTCCTGCCATTTTTCAGATGTCTGGAGCCCCTCGACGCCCACCTGGTACGTGAATCCTCCTTCTTTCTCACTCTCATTGCCGTCCTGCGTGTGTTTCCTTCTTTTTCTGCTTCTTGATATTAGTCTTGAACCATGGATTCCGATTCCGATAGCCAAAACCAAAGTTATTCCTACTCCGCGGGTACCGACTCTTCACCTTCTTCTTCATCCTCTCCTTCGTCCCCTCCTTCGACTTCCAGCCAGTCTCCTGAGCCAGCGTCCTTAAATCCTCCATCTATGGCCGAAACCTCGTCTGCCCAAATTTCCGACGTAGCAGAGGAGAATTTTGATGAATCTCCTGCCCTGCCTTTTTGGGGCCCCCACCAAAAAGGATTCGAGCGGGCCCGTCATGGGGTCGAGATTGATCCTGAGGCGACTAGAGTCACCGGCTCCTACTCCATTGGCAACTGGCGGTCTATTGGGGAAGAGCTACTTGTGACGAGCGCGGGGGTCATCGGCCCGGGCTACTTTCCTTCAGGGTCGGTGGAGAAGATCGCCCGCGTTCTTCCATTCGTCATGATGTCGTCTTCCTGGGAATTCGCCGTGGCCTCTCGGCTTTCCACTATCGGCAATTGCCCGCCAGGGTGGCACGGCGTCTGGACCGAGGCCTTCACCAATGGCCTTCGCCTTCCGCCATCCTCGTTCACGGTCGCCCTGCTTGAGTGCTTTGGCGCTTCTCTTGGCGCCTTTAACGTCGGGTGTTGGGCTACAGCCTCTGCTTTTGAATGCAGCTGCGCGACTAAGAAGATCGCCCCCACTCTGCGGTTGTTTCAATTAATTCATTATGCCAAACACACCTCCAATGACATCAGTTTCGTTCGTCGAGCTGATCTTACTCAAAAGGGCACTTACTCATCCCCGAAACCTCGCCCTACATGGTACCACTCGTTTTTCTACTTTCGCCCCCGCGACACGGATCATCATTGGGCTTCGCTGCTCCCCTCATCCTGGTCTCTGGTGACGTGAGTTCTTTCAACGCCGAGCTTGATCCTACTCCCGATGAAATACTCCTTCGTCGCCAGATCCTCTTGATTGCCATCATTTATCGACCACTTCTGGCCTGCGGACTGCCCAGGCGGGAATACGAGGAGGTATACTTTATGTCTTAGGCGGTGCTGATTGTTTTCCTCCCTTCCTAGCTGTCGCCGTTCATCTTGCGTAATTGAGTCGTTGTAGCCAAACCCTTAGGAATGTATAACCTTTATATTATCGCCTTTTTGTGCTCTCTTTTCCTTCCCTTTTTTTTATACTAATCTTTGGATGTACCTTTCCTAGGTGCCGTAAGCCTCGTTGGGTGCCCTCCTTAGTACCACCGCGCGTGGTCCTGTCGCCGAGACTCGTCCCAGCCGCTCTGAGGCTGCCCCCGTCGCCCCTGCTTCTGCCAACCTTTCGCCCGAGAAATCTAAGGGAAGAGGAAGGCGGCTGAGACGGATGAAGCCTCCTTTCTTCAAAGAGGAAGAAAAAAGCTGGGGTTTCCAAGCGAGGAGAAAGGCAGGTGAGGGCTCCAGCAATCCACCGCCGCCGCCCCACCAGTGATAGAGGTGGAGGAAGTCGATGTGAGACTGAAACCCCCCTCCGCCGCTCTCGTCGCAATCCCCTCTGGCACATGACAATCCTTCTGCAACGGAGCCCTTAGAGCATCCTGCTGACGAGAACGTCATCTCATATGACGACTCCTACCTTCCTGACGAACCTACCCCTCTTCCCCGGGATCCGGAGCATCCCGAGTCTGCGCCGGCTGGGAGCTTGATCTTCGTCCCACCGAGCCTGCTCGCGACCACTCTCGCCCGCCTCCTGTCAACACCGACCGTGCCCGCCGGGCCAGCTGGCAGAGCGAGCTAACACCCTCTTTGATCGCCCTGCTCCTGCTGGTCGCGAGGGCGAGGGTCCCTTTCGCCTTCCCTACTTCGCCGTCGTTCATCGGTGGCATCCCACATATCGCCCCGGATGGCGAGTGTATCACGGAGGAGTTCTCTCGAGGTGTCTACGAGGGGGTGACCGCTCCTGGTGAGGGCTCGGAGATGTCGGACCTTCATGGGGCAACTTCCTGCCGCCTCCTTCAGGTACTTATGGAATGCGTCTTTTATTTGCTTTGTCCTGTTACCTTAGCTTTGCTCGCTGCTTCTTACCCCTTACATTTGTTTTGCTGCCTAGGCCGTGACCGAGCTCGGCGATCTTTCCTTTGCATGTAAACACATGCAGGAGGAGAATCGGAAGCTGAAGGAGGATGTTGAGAATCTGCGCTCTTTGCGTATGGATCTCACTCGTTTATCATAACGAGGAGAAGGTATTTACTCATCTTCCTCTTCTTTCTCCCCTTGTATATATACTATTTCCCGGCTTGTCACCTTACGACCCTTGCTAAACCCGCATGTTGTGTTTGTGTTTTTTTTTTATCTTAGCGACGGGCAGATGCAGCGACCTCTGCTGCTGAGTCTCTGAAGGAAAGTTTGGCTGAGGCGACTGGGCGGATCTCCCAGATGGAGGGCGTCCAGGAGAACTTGCAATCTGCTAATAAGCACATTGTCGCCCTTGAAGCCGAGTTGGATGAGGCTCGTGTCAAGGTTGCTCAGGTGGAGGAGATAGCCGCCCAAAGGGACAGAGCTAAGGAGCTGCTTAATGACTCTTTGGTGGCTGAATCGGCGGCGGATCGTGATCTTGCCGCTGCCAAGGCTCAGTATGATGAGACTGTGGCCTATTACACTCATGCTCTCGGCGAGAGTATGCGTGTAGTAATGCGCAGCTGCCGTAATGAGTTCTACGAGCTGTTTCCTAACAAGGGTTGGCGGGGCGAAAAATGGTTCGAGCCGTCCTCCGAGGTCTCAACCGCTATAACTTTGGGGTTCCCGACCTTCCTGATGCGAGGAGGAGACTTACTTTCGAGATGCTGCTCGCCTGGAGCGGGAGATAGTGGCGGCAGACGCTGAATATGTGGCGGCCACTCGCCGCAGCCGTGGCCTGCCTGCTCTGAATCTCGATGGAATCAGAGGTTCAGCCGCCATCATCTGATCAAACCCCTCAACCAGCGGCAAGGACTTCAATTCCGCCGCTGACTCTTCCAGGCTGGCGAGAAGGGCTCCGGCGCTAAAGACCCATGATCCCGCTTTCAACCTGTTGTTATTATTGTTATCTTTCAGACAATCATCATGTTTCTGCGTGCTGTTGCTGTTTTCCTCTCTTTCTCCTCTTTTTTTGTAAAAACTGCTTTATTAAACTCTTCCTCACGAATTTTCAATCTTTGGTCTTTTATCTTATTGCACATCTCTTGATCGCTTTACTTCTTTTCATCATTAACTAGATGCTTAGTACCGATAACTTTGTTATGTCATTAGGTCTTACACAGCGATTTGTTAAATGCCCGTAGGTCTTACATAGCGATCCCAATGCCCTTAGGTCTTACATGATAAATTTGATGCCCTTAGGTCTGACACAGCGATTTGTTAATGCCCGTAGGTTCTTTACATAGCGATCCAATGCCCTTAGGTCTTACATGATAAAAAATTTGATGCCCTTAGGTCTTAACACAGCGATTATGTTAATGCCCATAGGGTCTTACTAATAGCGATCCCAATGCATTAGGTCTTACATGATAAATTTTGATGGCGCGAATGACATATATTAAGATTCAATCATTAGGGCCCTTAGTTGCCTTAAAAACTAGCCTCGGTTACAAGTGTCTTTTTAATCATAATATCGTCCTGAGATGCATGGAGTTCCAAGTTTGGGAATCTTTGCTCCATCTAACTCTGCTAGTTTGAAGGTGTGGCCCCTACCACTCGCCGTACTCTGTATGGGCCTTCCCATCCGGGGTTGAGCTTTGGCCGCCCCAACCGCGGCCTGAAGATCTTTCACAGCACTAAGTCATTGAGCGCGATGTGATGTGGTCGGAGCTTTAAATTGTAACGCCTGGTAACTGCTCCTTTTCAGCGATCAGCCGCATCTGTGCCTTTTCTCTTTTTTCCTCAATCATATCTATGTTAAGCATCAATTCTTGTTCGTTGCCTCATCCTGTATTCCTGTATTCGGATAGATGGGATTGAGATTTCTACCAGAAGGACCGCCTCAGTCCCGTACGTCAATGTGTAGGGAGTCTCCCTGTCGCCGTACGGTGAGCCCATAGTACATGATCAAGCTCCTCGACCCATACGCCCTTACAGCCATCCACTCTTTTCTTTAATCCTTGTAAATAAGTTTTAGCCGCTTCTGCTTGTCCATTAGCTTGTGGGTAGGCGACCGAAGCGAATTCTCAGATTTATCCTCAGGTCATCACAAAATTCTTTAAAGACTGTGAGTCAACTGAGTTCCATGGTCACATATAATACTTTCTGGTATACCAAATCTGGTGACGATACTTTTAAATGCAAACTTCTGTATCTGCTTGGGGTGATACTCCCACCGCTTCTGCCTCAACCCACTTGGTGAAATAATCAACCGCCACGATGAGGAATTTCCTTTTCCCGAGGCTTCGGAAATGGGCTAGGATATCCATCCCCCACCTCGCGAACGGCCACGGGCTGACATTCGCCTGGAGCGCTGTTGCTGGCAACTTGTGATAACTTGCAATTCCTGACATTTGTGGCATTTCTTCACCAGGTCCCAGCCTCCTTTCTCATTGTTGGCCAATAGAAGCCCTGGTATATTAAGTTCCTTTCCAAACTTCTTGTTCCCAAGTGAGTACCACATACTCCTGAATGTACTTCTTAGGGCCCAAGCTGATCCTCCTCTCCCAGGCATCGCAAGTATGACCATAGCTGATTTTCGATACAGCTCTCCCCTATTATAGTACACCTCCCTGCTTTTCGCCGGAGCTTGGGTCGCTTCTAACGGGTCACTTGGTACAGGTCGTTATCCAAGTATTGAATAATAGGCGTTCGCCAGTCGCTTTTCCCAATTCGTTAATCACGTGAAAACACTGCTTCCTCCTTGTTTCTTTTTCCACTGTGACATTGCCCTTCTTCAAAATCTGTCGCCGTTGCTAGTTTCGATAATGCGTCCGCGTGGCAATTCTCCTCCCTAGCAATTGGGATATAAACCACCTTTCTTGAATTCCGATATAAGCAGTTTTACCTCATCAAAATAAGGGAGGAGCGACTCCTCCTTTACCTCAAAGCTCCCATTAACTTGGTTGACTACTATCGCCGAGTTGAGAAAACTTTGATGTTAGTAACTCCCATACTCTTAGCAATGCGCAAGCCAGCCTCCAATGCCCCGTATCAGTGCATGTTTGTTCGGATTAGTTGCAAATCGCAATGCGACCTCGTGGAGGATCCCCCCAGGAGACCTTAGGACTATCCCTGCGCCTGACCCTCCTTTCTCGAGGCGCCGTCTGTAAATAACGTCCATTCTCTCGCCTTCCTCGGTGTCTTCTTGTACTGCACCTTCGACTAAAAGTCCGCAAGGACTTGGGCCTTGATCGCCGTTCGCGGTTGATATCGAATGTCATACTCGCTTAGCTCGATCGCCCACTTAGCTAATCGCTCTGCTATGCTCATAGATCTTAATGCATTCTTAATCAGAAGATTCGTGAGCACATGTATTGTGTGTGCCTGAAATATGGTCGCAACTTTCTGGCCGCGCAGACACAGCGTATGCCATTTTTTCTATTGCGGGTACCTTGTTTCAGCATCGACTAAGGTTTTACTTGTATAAAAAACAGGGTGTTCGGCTTTGTCCTCTTCGAACTAAGACCGCACTAACTGCCTTTGGAGAGATCGCAATATAGAGAAATAAATCTTCATTTGACTTTGGAGATGCAAGTACAGGAGGGGTAATTAAAAATTGCTTCAGCTCTTCAAAGCCTTGTTACATTTGTCATTCCATGCAAACTTTGATGCATTCTTTAAAGTCGCAAAGAACGGAGCGCATCGGTCGGCGATCCTGTGAATGAATCGATTGATGCCGTCAGTCTTCCAGATAGAACCTGAACCTCCTTCACAGTCTTTGGAGGGGCATCGTTGTAATCGCCGCAATCTGCGCTGGATTAGCTTCAATTCCTTCTTGGTTATGAGGTATCCCAGGAACTTTCCTGATGTTTGCCCCGAACACACACTTCAAAGGTTCAACCTGAGCGAATACTCTGCAGTGTTATGAAGGTTTCCCTTAAGTCGCCAAGATGGTCATTGATCTCTTACTTTTGACCAGCAGGTCATCCACATACGCCTCCAAGTTTCGGCCGAGCTGCTTGACAAAGACTTTGTCGATCATTCTTGGTAAGTGCGCCAGCATTCTTGAGCCCGAATGCATCACTCGATATCATAGTTGTGTGGGCGTATGAAAGCGTTTTCTCTTGTTTGTGCTTAAAGGTTTTTGTGATACCCGAGAACAGTCCAAAAAGGAAAAAGCATTTATTGTTCGCCGTTGCGTTCCAGGGTGCTCTAGTTGGGGAAGGGGTAGGATCCTGGGGGAACATGTTAAGGTTTTGGGAAGTGACCCATTTTCCCGGGTTTTTACATTTTTTTACAAGAACAAATTACCAACACAGGATATGTAACCCCCTTTTTAAACCCCCCCCTTCAAAAGTTTTTCCCCCCCCCTTTCCCCCGCTTTTTGCCTTTCTTGCAGAGTTTTTCCCCTTTTGCTGACGGGCGACTCCCCGGGTCGATCGCTAGGAGTGTTTTTTGAGTCGGAGCAATTCCCGGGGGTCACTTGGTGACCCCGAACAGGTGCGGAATTCTTGGAGCAACTTGACCAACTCCTGTTTTTTTATCGCTAGGGGAAAAACGAAAAACGAATTCCCCCTTTCTCTTGAAAGCGTTTGGGGCCGATTCATGGAAGCCCCTTTTCCTTCATTCTCCCCCCCCAACTTAGGTAGGCACGTGTTTTGTCCCCGCCGGAACACCTTGATAGACTCGCAACTGGACATATCTAAATCCTCCAGTAACTCCAATTTTTCAAGGCCCCTGATCTCGGTCAATAGCATGCATCCTTCGACATCTAATGTTTTCAACTTTATGAGGCCAGAGAGATCCGGTAACTTCTTAATTGATCCAGACCCTGCCAGACACAGAACTTCTAGCGACTCCAATGTGTCAAGGCCAGTAACTTGGATCAACCTGTAGCAGTTTATAATCCCCAAATCTCTTATATTCTTGAGATTCGAGAGGTCAGGAAATTGTTGTAGTGACAACTCGGATACATTTAGCGTCCTCAATTTGGTGAACATGGATAGCGAAGATGGTACTGATTTTGTTAACCCGGTTTCAATCAATACCAAAGACTCGAAGTTTACCATGGAGTGGAGTGCCCAACACCCACATACATATGGATTTGATAAGGATTCCAAGAGTCCTCCTGCACCACAAATTTCAGTGATAGCCGGACAAGATTTAATTTGTAGTAATTCTAACCCGGACAAAGCTGCTAGACTGGGCAGTTTTTTCAGATTTGTACATCCTTCTAGTCGCAGTTTTTTCAGAAGCACGAGAGACTCAAGACCATCCAAATTAACTAAATCTGGAGCTCTGTTTATGTTCAGAATTTCCAGCAGTGTGAGCTCTCCTAGACCAGGAAGCACATATATCGAAACATCATTCAAATGTAGTTGCAACAAATTAGTCAGATTCCCAAGATTTGGTAGAAGCTCACAGTACCAAATCTCAAGGTAGGTTAGAGATGATGGGAGGGAAGGAAGGGAAGAAGATGAGATGGCAAGCGTCTTTAAGCTATTGGGAAGCCTTTCTGTCATTTCCAACTTGTTGGGATGAGTTAATCTCAAGTTCAAGAATTCAAGAGAGGATAACTTGCTAATTCCAGCAGGCACTTCTATCAAACTGGAATCACTAGCATCAAGCTTTTGCAGATTTTGTAACTTTTCAATCTCACCCTTTAACTTTGTTATTTTAGTGTCAGAAACCTGAAGCACTTTCAGATTCTTCAAGTTGCTGATGTCCAGTTCTCCAAGCATATTCCGACATTCTCTTATTGCCATAATCTCTAGATCTCCGCAATTAGACAAGTCTGGAACTGTTTTCAAATTAAGGCATCGAAGCAGACTTATAAATTTCAACTTGCGTGAGACCTGTATGACAAGAACACGCACACATTAGACTCTAGTAAGTAATGGGTACATGAATTTATGGCCTAAAAAGGTTATAGTATTGAGGGGCTAACCTTAATTTCGTTCCATCCTTTCCAGCCATCTCTCACAGGGCAATCCTCTAAGCACAAATCTACCAATTTCTTTAGATTAAGATCAGAGGGAACTGAGTCACACTTATGCAGTCCTAACCAACGTATATTTGGAAGAACATCTTTGAAACTTCCGGACAGTCTTGCATTCACTAATACCATATATCTTAACCTTGACAATTCCTTAAGATGTTCTTTTCTGAGTACAAGGTTTTCACCTTCCATATCGACTTCTAAAGCTTCGACATAATCTGTTCCCTGTGAAACATAAATCATTAAATTTATAAGTAATCTATCTATCTATTATCTATTATATGAAAATTAGAAGCAAATATATTTGTCACCTACTTTTATTCCTTCTCCTCTTCATTGTAGGCATCTAATCAATCAAAAAAATTTATTTCTTTTCCCATTTAATTTCAGCCATAATTTTTTTTATCTTACTCAATAAAATGATTGTTATTCATTATTTGAAAACTATAATGATTAATTAATGCTAGGTACGTTTTTCTTAATTTTTATGAGCTCTATTGTTTTTACATCTATTTTATACTATTTATTTATATTATATTTTTATAATTTCTAAGTGAAACTAATTGAGATTTTTTTAATAGAAAGACTCATTTTATATTATATACGTTACTAGTATTTTGCCCGCCGACGGGAAGGCTCCAGGTTCCATATAATATATAATTCTAAATTTTTTGAGAAAATAATAAATAATATGGAACAAAATCATTATTATTAAGATAAATTAACTCAATCATCATAACTTACAGCACCATCAAAGTCTTAATACTTTGAATTTCATAAAATTAGTATAATTAATATTAGTTGTTGTTAGGTTCTCAAACTTAAATTAATATAAAAAAAATTACATCAACATACCAAGTAACTTGAATGTATAATGGTCAATATTTTGATTGATAATTTGTTATTTTTTTATTTGAATTAGTATAGAGTTACTTAACCAATGTATATTTACGGATGCATGTTTTACGTAATATTTTTCAAATATGATGTATGTTGAATAAAATTACTCATAGTGAGTAAAATTAATTATAATGTTTATTTTCTCAAATTTGGTGAACTCTCTTTTGTTTTAATTCGATGAACTCATGTAAATCTATGTGTTGTGGGGCTATTCATTAAACTAATTCACTTAAAAAATATTGTTGTTTTGTTTACCAAAAATGCTTTGGTACTCACTTCCCCCTCTTTTCATGCAAGAAAATTTTCACTTGTAACCCTATGAAAATACACATATTTTTTATTTTTATAGGGAGGACCAGAAATGGTGAAACCAACATGATCGTGATAAGGAAAAAAAGATAAACAATTATTAAAATTTATAGTAACTATATCTAGTTGAATAAAATACATAATATCACTAACTCACGTATATAAAGTATGTGTAATCCTAAATGATAACTATACACAACTAAACTAATATAGTTTTAGTAAGTCTAACAAATTTCATACCAACATGTAAAATAAAATACAACAACAAAGTTTAGATTGAAATTGAACACGATAAAAAAATTACAAAATTGAGCCCCAAAATTAATGACAAATGAAAGTATAAATGAGAAAGTACAAGTGTTTTTAATGTAAATATGAGTGAAAAGTGGTTAGAGAAATGAGTAAAATAGAAGACAATAAATTAAGAATGATAAGTTAGACCCAATTCTCTTCAATCAATCTAATTCGACCTCTTTTGAGGTGGTTACACCTGACTTACAATGGACATGATGTTGTAAGGATCTTTCTTATAGTTATGTTTTGACCTTTGTATGACTGTTTGCGCATCGGGCGTTTGTGACACGCAGTGATACTCAGACATGCCTTTCACACTTTTTCTGAGGTACGTAGTTTATTCATAATTTTTCTAAGATCGTGAAATAGACTATTATGTGGTAGGGTAGTTTATTTGTAGGATATTATAGTTTAGGATTACAAAAACCTGACTTTATATGACATTGTGAATTAGGGTAGTTCAGTTGTAGACATCTAGGGATAAATTTAAATATTAGCTTGTATATTAACATAACAATTTACTCTAGTTTAGATGGACTACTACGAGTACTGTAACGTACTCGCTGATGAGATCTCCGATGAAGGTACCCTCACCCGAAGGACGTTTCCCACCTCTGGGGGGAGAGAACAAGCATAGGGCTTCCCACATTTGGAGTCACCATCCTGCTTGCAAGCCATTGAAGATGCGGCAAAACAACTCTTCTCTTACTTGGGACCCAGCCTACGAGGCGTTCGTTGGAGGGTGCAGGCTTAGGGAGGTAGTCCGAGTTCTTGGTGTCACACTGTGTAAGGAGCTCGTCACGACACTTATCGAGAGGTGGCGGACGGAGTGGAACGCATTTCACTTGGTTCAGGGTGAGGCGACGATCACTTTGGAGGATGTCGAGGTGCTGATCGGTCTTCCTACCAGAGGACTGCCCGTTACTGGACGTGCAGATAGGCGTTCTGTGGCGACATTATGCGAGCGGTGGTTGGGCGTCATCCCTCCATCGAACGCTATATCGGGAGCCACGATGAAGATATCATGGGTTAAGAGATTGTTTGAGTGTCTTCCGGAGGGAGCTACCCTAAGGTTGTCACCATCTATGCACGGGCGTACACTTGGGTTCTCGTGGGCTCCGTAGTGCTGACCGACCGGACTAGGGATCACATACTAGCGAACCTGCTAACACTCCTTGGTGACCCTAGCGTTGCAGCTACCTTCAATTGGGGTAGTGTCGTTCTGGCTTGGCTATATCGGCAGATGGGGAGGGCAACGTTCTATGGCGGTGTGTGACCCCTATGATATGCTTCGACGCTGTATCATGGCACCACCCCGACAACTGCCTTCGACAGTTCCACATAGAGCAGCGCATTCCACAGCATGTAGAGCCGGGGGCGATGTGGAGGTGCTTCTAGCCACGGAGTTTAGGACGGATGTGCGGAATTTGACGATTAAGTACGAGGAGTACACCGGCTTATGGGATCAGCGGGCTACCCACGTGGCTTCCAGGATTGGTTTATCTATGCGGGGTTTTCCTCTATACTGATTTCGTTACTGAAGTCGACATGCTACATTCAATCTAATTTTAGGAACTCACTTTATATTCTAGAAGGATAACAATTTTTTGCTCACACCTTTTGTTTTATTGTTATCCTACTAAAATCAATAGCTCTAATCCATTAAAAAATGTTGGCAAATGGAGAGTCAAAATCAAAATATTAGGTTTGATTTCCTCCCATATATTCTTAAAAGTATTTCTAATTATTTATATATGTTATTAGAAATGTTTTGTATATTGCAAAACTTCAAAATTTATTATATTTAGTTTTCATTTTTATTTGTTTGACAAATTTTTAATCAATGTTAAATAACAATTGATTAACGTTATATCAATCACAAAGTTATATTATTTGTTGTTTGGTGGGCAAAAAAACTAGTTGAATATATAGTAATAGTGGAAAAGTAAACAAATTGAAATATATAAAAAAGCAATACCTCTTTGTATTTTAGCAAGTCAATTGCATCCCTGCCGAAACTTATCCTGCTACGTTTGTATGGATTTTGATTATGTTCTTCACGAACAATGGCTTTACCAAGATCTCTAACATGATCATGCATCCAATAATATTCGTTTTGATCAATTTTCACTAATGATCTTTGGACCAGGGTGCTAATCGCACTTGTAGGATGAAAATCACAATCTCTCCACATATGTATTGGTCCTTCTTTGTAAAATCCAATAAAGAGACAAGCAATATCGAGAAAGATTTGTTTCTCATTGTGAGCCAAATCATTGTAACTGATTCTCAATCTCTCTTGCACCTCAGTCGGAGGTATTTGTTTCAGTTCTATCAACTTATCTTCCCAAAAACTTTTGTCTCTTTTAAACAAAAGGGACCCTATGACCTTGAGATACAAAGGAAGCCCCGTAGCAACTCGTACGAATTCCATAGATAGATTTGCATAATCTTCCAGAGGATAATTCACACCAAATGCATGTTTGCTGAAAAGTTTCAAGGAGTGATCACAACTCATTTCTTTATGCTCAAACAACTTACGTCCTTGAAGAAGTTCCAAGACTCTTGTACCTCTTGTTGTGATGATAAACCGACTATCCACGAAAAAGTTCTCTAATTTCCCCAAGATGTCTTTAAATTGGAACCTTTCGTCTACGTCATCAAGGACAATAAGAAGCTTCTGCCTACTAACTCTCTCCTGGATTACTCGGATTCCATCGTTGACATCTTTAACATCATTAGCCTCGTAAGAATGCTTCCTTAGAGTATCAGAGATGATCTTATTTTGTAGAACTAATACCCCGTCCTTATCCTTTTTTGATAATGTATCCTTTATATTCTCTAGAAAGCAGCAGCCCTCAAATTGTGTAGAAACTTTGTTATAAACAGCCTTTGCTAGAGTAGTTTTACCAAGGCCCCCCATTCCATGAATACCGACAATTTTCTCGCTCGCAGAATCTAGATTCAGTAATTTCACAACATCTTCCACATGAGAATCAATTCCCACTAACTCATCAGTCACTAATGTATAATTAGCCCTCAAATGTATGTCAACTTTGGAAAATATTTGGCTAATAATCGCTCCTTGTCTGAAAATTACAAACAAACAAGATTTCATGTCAAATCAAAACACAACAGCTAATTAAACAGGACAATAGATAGTCAAGTTTCAAATTCAATAAGAGAAATAAGCTAAAATTTGCTTCAAAAACAAGATGCAAGGCCTATAGCAAATGATACATAACTACATAAGGTTCAAGACTTGGATTTGGGGAAGAAGGAACATATTAGAATTATATTAAATTAGTTTCGAACAGAAGGTTTAACTGGTCCAATTGCTCAATAAATAAACGTTCCATCATCATCATTCAAATTATAATTATATGTATAAATGAAAAAGAGAATTGTTAATAGTTACCCATCTGACTCGGTGACATGCCATCCTTTCATTTTGCCAACCTCTTGGAGTGCTTCCTTCCATTTCAGTACGGTTTCAGGGTCATGTTTCAAGCGGTGTTCTTGAAATGATTCCTTGTAAGAACCAGAATCAGGATGTCTGACATCTCTAGGATCAATGAAATAGAAAACAGGGAGGATGATGTGTTGTCCCTTTTCCCCTCCAGTCTTCCAGCAATCCACCATCTTAGCTAGCTCCTGGAGGCACCATTTGGTTGAAGCATAGTTCTTGGAGAAGATCGGGATGTAGATCTTGGATTCAGTAATAGCTTTCTCAAGGGCCGGGGCCAAGAATTCCCCTTTTGGCAGCTCTTCCTCGTCTCTAAATGTGCGAATTTTGGAACTAACGAGGTAGGTGTACAGATGATCAGCAAAGTGTTGACGGACATCAGGGCCTCTAAAGCTCAAGAAAATCTCATACTCTCCAGCTGGAAGAGGAAGGGGTGCCGGGTCAAAGGAGGGGGAACTCTTAGATTCAGATGTCGACATCGGGGACAGTGTGAGGAAAAAGGAAGGAAGATTTGTTCAGCTGCAATTAAAACAGAAAGACAATACCTAAATATCCCAAACCTAATCTGGAAACTAGTAAGCAACACCAAAAAATCAAACAAGATTCAAAAGAAATTTAGGAGCTTACTTGCTCAGTCTGAACTCTGAAGTACTATGGGATCAGGCAATTCAGCTAGCTGCAATCCAAAGAGAAGACAGCCCTAAACATCACAAATGCAATCAGGAAACTAGATAAACAACAGATATTCAAGCATAACAAAGAAATTTAGGAGCTTACCTGATCTGTACTAAGAAGTATGAATCTGAAACTCTCTTTGCGCTGACCTCTCTCTCTCTCTCTCCCTAGCTCCATTTTAAGCAGTACAAAGGGGAAGACTTTTGGTTTCATTAGTCGTCTTATTTTTATCACTAGTCGTCTTTGTTTAAGGAAAATACCTTTCATTTTCGTCCTTTTTCTTTGTTTATCAGATAATTCGGAATATGAACACATTGACTTAGGAACCTGCAGAATAATGCACATGTGGATGCAGTGACAGATCAACCATTTAAGATAGAGATATTCGCCGTTCTTATTAAATAAGATGTTAAGGCGATCCAGTAATATACTAATGTCCAATTGGATGATGAATCCCCTTTCAATTTTATCAGAAAAAACTTCTAAGCTACAGCAGATTTTCAATCAGAACTTACCTTATCAATCTGAAGAACTATGGGATCAGAAACTCAGCTGCTAACTAGCTGCAATCAGAACAGGAAGACAATCCCTAAACTTAATTAGAATAAGAAAAATCCCTAAACTTAAAATCGCAAAACCTCATCAACAACGAAATTTCAACAATACGAACCAGAGCAGAATAAGGACATAAATAAAATGCAGCTAATATCCACAGGAAGCTCCCAGTCAGCCATCTCATCGCCAGCTACAATCCGGTCAAAAACCACAAACCAAGTAAGGGATCTGTCTGAACCATGTAGGGAAGTCTGGCCTCCTTTTCAGTTACCTAACTACAACAAATACGTTCAATGTACAACGACAACATTCGATACCCACTTGGCTTATCCAAAAACAACATGTAATGCTCTACTTAGACAGATGATCATCCAGAAAACATGGTTAAATTTTTTATAAGATTAAGAATGCATCAAACTGATTGCAAAACAATGGTACAGTCTCGATTGCGGTTCACAGTTTTGCATGGCTTGGGATTTGAGGTTTCGTAAGAAGAGAAGTTCTGTTAAAAGCTTCTTTTGTTTCTGGACAAGCTGAAAGCATTTCAACATGCCTGCAGACGCTACAAGCTAATATTAACTGTTAAATAATTCACTGCCATTAGAATATCACAGAGTGATAAAACTGACTCTACCCAATTCTACCAAAAACAACCAGTTAGAAGGGCATATTGATATCTACATATGCAAATGCTTAAAAACAAAGAGGCATATAAATCTTGAAACTCACCTTCAAGATTCAGAGGCATACTCTAATTCATCTCCAGCATATCAGCTGGACTCCTCCTAAGGTGGAATGTAATAATGCAAGGGGCAGTTTAGGGTAGAAAACATCTTCTTCTTCTTCTTGTTCTCCTTGTGTTGCTCCCAAATAGAGGCCACCCTGCTGAAGGGTTGTGAACTGAAATTTAATGTTTGGGATGTGAGCAATGTTGGGCCAGTCCTGAGCCGTGTTGCTTCTGCATCTCTCGTATACAAGATCAGAATTCCATACTTCCAGAGACTCTAAAGCGTTGAGCTTCGTCAGCCAACTTGGTAAACACTTGAGGTTGTGGCAATCATATATGTCCAGCTGCTGCATATTGAAGGAATGCTGAAGCCACTTCGGTAGAGTCACCAACTTAGGAAGTTTCCGGAGATAGAAGTGATGGAGGCTTGGAAGAACAGGCAGTGAAATGTCGTCATCATGACCATAATCGTAGTCCTCGAACTCCAAGGATTCGCAAAACACAATACTAAGCTTCTGGAGGGAAGGGAGACGTTGAAGAATATCTAGAGACAGAGTTGCTAAGTGGTTGCAACCATATATAAGTAACCTTTGAACCATCTTTTATTTCCTCTACCTTTTGTTTGCTTTTCCCAAGCATATATATGTATGTGTATACACACATCCCAATTGAGATAGATTTTCATAACATTCTTTGGTCTTTGCTCTTGGATTCAGCATATGCCCTTTCTTCTCTTTCTCCAGTTCATTCCACACTGCACATATATACAAGAACAGAATACCATGATCTTTTAGTTACTGGAAACTTGAGAATCTTTATGACAGAGAATCAACTTGTATGCAGAACAGTATGACATGTTTGGACCTTCATCTTTTCTCAATGGATCAGTTGACAAGGAAACTCTAAAGGGATACACTCAAAAGTAGTGCAAGAAAAACGAAAAAGGTTGATGATTGTGTCAAGAATCGTTGCATCAACAACGAAATTTCAACGATTACAAAGAAATTAGGAGCATACCTCCTTAATCCGTAGAGCAACAGGGGATCGGGAAACATATATTCCGTCAGTCATCGATGGCGACTTCGTTTTTTTAATATTTTCCCGTACACTATCCGGCGGCTCGACGAGTGTTATGTTCAAACTCCATGCAATTGTAGACTCGATTACTATGAAACTCCTCGTTTTTCGGGAGGCCATGCTTTTAAATCGGCCGTATGTAAAGAACGGAGGGGCTCGATCGACTGAATCTCCGGCGAATTGCTTAAACGACGAGCTGAAAATGAGACAAGGGAAGAAGAGAAGGGAGTGAGGATAGTGAGAACCGCGACATTGAGTAACAATAAACGATTTTCGATGAATGGAGGAATTTATATTGCTCACTGTATGATCAAATTCTGTAAGGGCTTCTACGGTGGCGGCGGCGAGTTTGCAGACGGCGGCAGAATTAGCCGTCGACAGTATTTTTTTTTTTTTACTCGTGTGGAGTAGGTTGGAGTTCAGTGGAGCTTTGGGGAGGCAAAACGACGGGAAAATGAAAAGCAGCGGGTAAAAGTACCGGGTTGGCCTGACCCGACTCATGGAAACCAGGCCATTGGGCCGCATATTTAGGACCCGGGCTTGACCCGACCCGGAAAAATTATGCAGATTTTGTAGTTTCACGCGTGTATTACACGCCCCGAGAGTGGGCTTCACTCTCCTGAATATACACGCGCGCGTGAATTGGGTAAGCGCGTCACAACCACTCTCACTCGTAACCCACGCGCGCGTCGACTTCTTGAGCGAGTGAATCCCAGTCTCGGAGCGTGCATTACACGCGCGAAACGACAAAAACCAGCAAAATTTTCCGGGTCAGGTCGAGCCCGGGTCAAACATATGCAGCCCAATGGCCTGGTTTCCCATCTCCGGTGAAAGCGAACAGTCCATAGCTCCCGATCTTCTTCCTCCTCGACTTCTTCTCATTCAATCACGGAACCGCCGCGATTTCGAGGTTCTTTTTATCATACCCTTCGCCGTATTCATAATCGCTTCTTCCGATTGCCTTTATCTTCTGCAATCTCGTTAAAATAAACATAATAAAAAATCCTCGGGACATATTTGATTCTGGAAATTCGCCGAGGGCTGAATCTCAGCTGTGAAACATATAATATTGTGGATACTGTTCATACAGACACTCTTCTTCTCAAGTTGGGCGCTTGGCTTGGCTTGTGGAATGAGATCTCTGCCTTCCTTCTACAGTTTCGACTCCATCGACGGCGACTTTCTGATGGAAGAGATTCGAAGTCCTTATCCTCTTCCAACCCCAAGCTAATGTATGTGTTATGCTTGTTGTTTAACTTAGCATACTCTTGCTGCAATTCCAAGTAATCCTTCTGCAGCTCAGCCATCCTTCTCCAGTTCTGCTTTCAGTGTCACTAGGTCATGTGACCGCACTTCGCTGCGGTACTGTGTTAGTTGTTGTGTTAGTTGTCAGGGGGATTTTGGTGGTTGTTAGGGCTGGTTAGGCGTGATATAAGTTCGTTGTGTTTAAGTTATTGAGTAAATTCGGCATTGTTCAAGTAGATCGACACAGGTTGTCTAATAGAACTACTGACCTGAGCATTTGATGTTCCGCAAGAAATCACAAAAGCATTCCGGAAAAATGTGCACTTCATCGTCCTATGCTTTCCCCCTTCTGTAGCACTTCATCGTCTCTAAATGTGCGGATTTTGGAACGGACGAGGCAAGCGTACAGATGATCAGCAAAGCTTTGGCGGACATCAGAACCTCTGAAGCTCAAGAAAACCTCATACTCTTCAGTTTGAGAATCAGAATTTGACATCGTAAATAGACACTGTGACAGGAACAACAGTGTTAACAATCAGAAAACTTCAAACATGCAACAAAAGATCATTAGAAAGAGATTTTCATAACACATCAGTAAGCTCAACTGGTTTAATTTTGCTATACAAAATCAACCTAATAACATCCTTACAATAGTATTTCAAATTCAAAAGAACCACTTGAGAACAAAACCACAGATACCATATCAGCCTACTTGATTGTTCTATAAATCCCAAATAAAAAGAAAGTCTCAAAGTACCAACCAAGTTCTCAAAGTAAGTCTTGCACAATTTGGTCAGTTCATGCAGCTTCATCCGGAAAGAAATATATTCATCGATGCAGCTTCCCTCCATCGCAAACTTCTTCATCTCCTTCTCTGCACAATCGTGAAGCTTGTCCAGACAACTCTCAGCCTGCCCTTGAAGGTACTCGAAAAAGTTCTTCTTCTCAGCTTCTTCACTCCCAAAATAGAACCCATATGCATATGTCCATTTCAGAACCCCTGACCGTGAATTTTGCTAATCGCTGAAACCACATTCTCCCTCACATTCTCTAGGTCCTTCATTGCAATCTGCCTCGAATTTTCGTTTGCAGCTCATCGATCATAGTAGTGCTGGTACCTGTTCAGTTCCAACCTAAGTGATGTCAATGCATTATCTTCATCGTACCGATTGCACGATTTGTGATTCAGCCATGGGCCGAGGCATGGTGGTGGCGAGGACCACCGAGGCCGACCGAGATACGAACCTCGGGACGACATTTCGCGCCGAGAATTGTTCGCTCTTTGGGTCGCCGAATAGGCTTTCGAGTACTTCGTTTGTCGGTTGCAAGTATACATGATCAAAGAGAGAAGAGAAATGAGCAAATCTAAGGTCTAATATATTAATCTAACCAATCTTTTCACGAATACATAAAATCTAGCCACTATTATTTGAAATCCCAAATTAGCCAATTGAATTATACATGGGGCAATTACCTAAATGGCATGTAACTTTAGACTAGTTGCATAGTGGTCATGTAACTTTGAAGTTGATTAGATCGGTATCACAAGTTTACACATTATAATGTTCTGGTATTCACGTTATAGGTAGTTGTCTTTCCCGGTTGATTTTTAACGGCATCACTATCAAAATATATAACCGAATTGAATCGAATCGTGTAATTGGTCAAACTCGCAAGATTTTGATTTGAATGGTTTTGTCTACTTCAGTTTCAGGGTTTGACTCGAATCCGGCTATGTTTTGAATTGTATTTTTTTATGACGTGCTAATGATGATATGTTCATAATCATAATGACAAGTGACAATGATACCATAAGTTCATAATATTCAATGAAAAAAACCAGGACTCTAGTATGCCCTCGAGACCGATACACCTTATCCTTCTTGTATACTCACACCTCCTCCAACTACTTGTTCTTATACACCTTACAAGAAACCGCCTTACAAGCAGATAACTAAAACACACCTCCTACTCACCGTCAACCACATAATCGAACCGCTAATATGTTAGGTTGAACCCTAACTAAATTTGAATCCCAAATGGAGGAGTAAGATGCAAAGAAAAAATTGGTAGGTAGATCATGAGCAAAGAGCTGATGATCAATGAAATTTTGCATGATCCAACTAACCGTGCAACATGCACTATATGTGATCATCTCTCTTTGGTTTTGTATATATATAGACATATTTTTTAAGCTTCTGAAACGCAAACAAAAATGCAATCCTCTGTTTTTATCTTAGCTTGTTTCGTCTCTCTGCAAGTGTCTGATACCCAGAGAGCTAGATTTCACATCAGCATTCAGTCGGAATGAAAGGGGCTGCGTTACAATATGAAGGTGAAGCTGATATCATGATGCAGCTGGAGCTGACTGTGATGCTGATTCTAGCTATGGCTGACTCTTTAAGAGCAAGCAGTCTCGCCATCTCGATGTTGTTTGGTGAGTAGAACCTTCCAGATTGCACGGGGTTTTGTATCGTCTTTTCGTTGGTTTCTTAGTTGAGTTGGTTTCTTTGTATGATTTGCAGGTTGCTTACTTGCCATTTCAACAGCCAAAGTAGAACAACTCACCAAGCTAGGAACTCTGATTGGGATGATCTTGTGTAAACATGGCGAGTATGGTATCGTCGAAAGATCAAGGGAACCGAATCACCACGTCCTGAGTTGTATTCATCGTGATGCTGAAATTTCGCACTCCCCATCAATGCAAGTTCCCACTCCATAATGATGGCATATCGGATGATCACAAGGTAAATACGAGAATGAAGTAGATGATCTTGATGAAAAATAATTTTTCATGGGGCTTCGACCTCTTACACAGCGGATCCAAAACAAGCTGCTTCCTGTATCCATGAGCACGAACATTGATTGACGTGGTGTACCCATGTACAAACTTATAAATAACAGCCCAGCAATAGTATGTGAGGGGTGATGAATAAACACGGTTTTGAAAATAAAACATCCGTGATTCTGAAATTTCATTCGTCTGATTCCTTCGAATGGAATCAGTTTCATTTGGATTATATACAGGACTTCTGATAGAGTCTCGATAGATAAGCTGGGTGACAATAGGGACTGAGATTGTTTTAGCAATAATGTTGATGATGAGTAGTAGTAGTAGGAAAGAAGAAAAAGAGACCATGATGAGATTTAGAAGGATGTGATTTAAAAGACTATTATTAGAACTTATGTTTTGCTTCTTGTTAAGATTTTATGATAAGAGAGGTTGGATTTGATTTCATTTATAGGACGAGAATACAATTTCTCTACTCACTAGTTGACCAACCACAATATGCATGAAAAATTTACGACAAATCTACCACATTTCTATTTGCTCATGCTTTTCTTAATGTTGATCACAACGAATTGAAAATACCTAGTTTATTCGTGTTGAACTACAACAAAGAATCTGCACACTAAATTAAGTGATGAACAACAATCTTATTTTAATCACCTACCCAACACAAACTCTCAAAATTCTCCCACCCATCACCAAATAATATGATGGTTGAACTCGGAAAATATCTTCGAAATTTATGATAAAACGGTGTAAGGTAATTTCAGTAAGATCAGAACAAACACGTCCCAAAACGATAAGAATGGAACAAGGTAGTGTAAATTTGTTGACCACAAGCGCAATTTGCACATTTTTCACAAAGCATATATTTGACATTCAACCACTTACTCTAGATTCTAAACACATGATTATGTTATCTCTAACCCATCATCTATTGTTATCAAAGTGCTCAATCGAAACTCTATCATATTGATAGTCATCAAGCTTAGCTCGGATATAGGAAACCGTAAGTCATCATAAACCGCAACCATAACCCATAAAAAGTTACAATCATCACAAAACCCTTGAAATTACACGAGGAGGAAATAAGGACATAATATATTATATATTATACTTCCACACATCTAATTCCAATTCTCAACTATGGAAATGGGAGTAAAGGATTCACAGATGATATCATCAGCCATTGTAGAGGTAGCAGGAAGTTGTAACCAGACATACAAATTACATATGCTACATTACAAGAGGGCAAAGAAGCAGTTGGATTTAAATACCTCAAATCTCAAACCTTCAACGGCCAGAAGAAATCCTCAAGACGGTCAGTACGAGTTTCTGTAATCCAACATCGTATCTCAACAGCTGGTCCGTCCATATGCCTGGACACAACACAACATACGAATGAAATCCAATCGTCGATATGTAGGTATTAGAAAGAAGAAACCAGAAAAGGAGTTGTATGTTTGAACAGAGATATAGATCAACCGAACTCCGTTATCGTGTCAACCTCTTTGCATCTCATGTACCACTGGTTGATCTGATTAACTTAAAATTTATTCTAAGCAAGTTGCAGATTCTTCAAACTATCTCATGGATAAACAATCACAAAGGAAGAAATGGCTAAAGGTTTTTGTAAAGTGTGCTATTTTCACCTGATAATGCATTGTATCTCGATCAAACTGAAGTCCCCAGCTTCTGAAGTGTAGGCTGAGTGTTGGGATCCTGAATTAGAAGTAAGAAACCCCATGAAATTGCAGAAGGCAGAAAAAAAGGAAATATTGTTCTAATATGCTTAAAAATCCCAGTTCACACATAACCAACTTTTCATAGAACTTTACCTACGGAACTATGCATAAAGGGTTTCATAGCTGACTATGACGTGCAAGCTGTATGTATAAGATGTCCTGAAACACTGTAAGTAATGTATGTGGTCTCGCGATCTCACTTCATATCTCAGCTTCTGGTGCATAACCTGCAGACATCCTGAACACAATACAAACAGAAAGAATATTGGTCATTATATAGGCTTTAGTTCTGTTTGAGATTTAAGTAAACAATAGGATAAGAAAAAACTGGTTTAACAACTTTTCAGTTCATAAATATGCTGAGAGTTGGGATTATGAAGCAGAAGGCAACAAAAAATGACATATATGCTTCACAAATCCAGTTCACACATAACCAATTTTTAATAGAACTTCACCAATAAAACTATGCATAAAGAGTTGATAGCTGACTATGACGTGAAAGCTCATATGCTTAGCCATCACAATCATCCTAACTAGATTCAAAGAACTGAAGATAAAAATGAATAGCCGGAGATTCATCACAGGTTATGCAATGGTACAAATGTCAAGTCATTCCTCCATTGCAACCTTGAAAAAGCTATAATGATGTTCTGAAACACGATAAGTATGCAGTCTCGTATTCTCAGTTTGTAGCTCAACAGTTGGTGTGTAACAAAGTAACAAAAACAGAGAATGAAAGAACTTGTCGCAGATCGATAAATCCAAAACACAATTACTCGATTAACCATCCATGTCTAATTAACAACAGTAAACCAACCTGCAAAGCATAAGAGAAACACAAACAACTTCTCATACTTGATTTACAGAACACAATAATAACCTGGAATTTCATCATGGAACCAACCATCATCCCTTCCTGAAAATTGGATACAATCATACAACAAAGCCTCATATTAATAAAAATACACAATTAATCATTAATTGTGATGAACAAGAATACCTTCTGTGTTCATCTGTGTTGATAAGTTAGAAATTTGAACTTGATCTAAACAAACAATCAACTGGGAAATCATGCCAAATGCTTCCTGTTTGCTGTGAATCTCAACCCACAGGGGGCATCACGGACTCAACTCTTTCGCGCGGCACAGGAAACCTTCTTTAGAGTTCTTTCAAGTGAAAGAGGGACCTGAAGAAAGAAGTTGCAAATGTAGTTAGACAAACCATGAATTGAATGCGAAAAATGAAAAGAGAATTTTTGTAGTAATGGCAAACCTCAACTCAAAAGGCTGCAACTGATGCTGTCAGTAGGGATCCTGAGATGAAGATAAACTGTGCTCATATTAACCTCATACAGAAAACCTTTTACCAGATCAGTGGGTTGGTTTTCTGAGTCTAAAGAAGCCCCACAAACCAGCCAAGATAACACTCAAGATAATCCTTTCCATGGTTACTAACTGCTTCCCGCTTCTTGTAACAGATTTCAACTTATACTTGACTTTTAATCTTTTGTCTGCCTCAAACACTTGTAGAAACTCCAATTCCTCAATCCCTTTCACCTCTTTCAACTGTGTGCATCCCTTGAGTCGTAATTTATTCAATTTTTTTCAGACCAGATAGATTCGGCAATTCTTTGATCGACTCGCATCTGGACATATCTAAATACTCCAGTAACTCCAATTTTCCGAGGCCCCTGATCTCGGTCAATTGCGTGCATCCTGCGACATTTAATGTTTTCAACTTTACGAGGCGTGAGAGATCCGGTAACTTCTTAATTGACCCAGACCCATACATACTAAGCAATTCTAGCGACTCCAATGTGTCAAGGCCAGTAACTTCGATCAACTTGTTGCAGTTTATAATCCTCAAATCTCTTATATTCTTGAGATTAGAGAGGTCAGGAAATTGTTCAAGTGACAACTCAGATACACCTAGCATCCTCAATTTGGTGAACACGGATAGCGAAGATGGTACTGATTTTGTTAACCCAATTCATTCAATGCCAAAGATTCCAAGTTTACCATGGAGTGAAGTGCCCCGATACCTGTTAAGCGAGAACACCGACGCACATCTAGCTTTGATAAGGATTCCCAGAGTCCTTCTGCAACACGAATTTCAGTGATAACCGGACAAGATTCAATGTGCAGCAATTCTAAGTGGACAAAGCTGCTAGACTGGGCAGTTTTTCCAGAATTGTACATCCTGCTAGTCTCAGTTGTTTCAGAAGCACGAGAGACTCAAGACCATCCAAATTAACTAAATTTGGAGCTCTTTCTATCTTCAGAGTTTCCAGAAGTTTGAGCTCTCCTAGACCAAGAATCTCACCTATCGAAACGTCCCTCAATTTTAGATACAACAAATTAGTCAGATTCGCAAGATTTGGTAGATGCTCACAGTACCAAATGTGAAGGGTGGTTAGGGATGATGGGAGGGTGGGAAGGGAAGAAGATGAGATGAAAAGGCGGGTTAAGCTGTTGGGAAACATTTCTGTCATTTCCAACTTGTTGGGAGGAGTTAATCTCAAGTTCAATAATTCAAGAGAGGATAACTTGCTAATTCCAGCAGGCACTTCTATCAAACTGGAATCACTAGCATCAAGCAGTTGGAGATTTTGTAACTTTTCAATCTCACCTTTTAACTTTGTTATTTTTGTGTCAGAAACCGCAAGCACTTTCAGATTCTTCAAGTTGTTGATGTCCAGTTCTCCACGCATATTCCGACATTCTTGAATTGCTATAATCTCTAGATCTCCGCAATTAGACAAGTCTGGAACTAAATTCAAATTAAGGCATCGACATAGAACTATAGTTTTCAACTTGCGTGAGACCTGTATGACAAGAACACACACATTAGACTCTACTAAGGATACGTGAATTTAAGGTTATAGTTTTGAGAGGCTAACCTTAATTTCGTTCCATCCTTTCCAGTCATCTCTCACAGAGCAATCGTATAACTGCAGAACTACCAACTTCTTTAGATTGAGATCAGAGGGAACTGAGTCACAGTTAAGCAATACTAGCCAACGTATATTTGGAAAGACATCTTTGAAACTTCCAGACAGTCTTGCATTCCATAATATCATAAATCTTAACCTTGACAATTCCTTAAGATGTTCTTTTCTGAGTAAAAAGTTTTCACCTTTCATATCGACTTCTAAAGCTTCGACATAATCTGTTCCCTGTGAAACATAAATCATTAAATTTATAAGTAATCTATCTATCTATTATCTATTATATGAAAATTAGAAGCAAATATATTTGTCACCTACTTTTATTCCTTCTCCTCTTAAGTGTAGTCATCTAATCAATCAAAAAAAAATATTTCTTTTCCCATTTAATTTCAGCCATAATTTTTTTTTATCTACTCAATAAAATGATGGGTCAAATACTTAAAACATCCGAAACTATACGGCGGGTTACAAACTCGTCCTAAAACTTTAATCCGTTACAGAGTGATCCTATTACTATGAAACGAGTTACAAAGTAGTCCTAATTACGTCATCAGTGTACTTTCCCAACCATTTTGCCATGTCACCATTGACATGTCATTGAAAATATAATTTAAATTTCATCTTAAAATCTAAAGTTATATCAATGTAATTCACTAGATTTAGTTTTGAACCCAAGTTTATAAGGTAGATGAGTTTAGATTAAAATTTTGAATCATATTGTTGAATTTTGAATTATGTTTTTGAGAAAATATAAATAATATGGAACAAAATCATTATTATTAAGATACATCACCTCATCATCATAACTTACATCACCATCGAAGTCTTCATACTCTGAATTTCAGAAAACTAGTATAATTAATATTAGTTGTTGTTAGGTTCTCAAACTTAGATTAATATAAAAAGAAATTACTTACATCTACATACCAAGTAACTTTTTTTTTTGGTGAGAATACCAATTAACTTGAATGTATAATGGTCAATATTTTGATTGATAATTTGTTATTTTTTTATTTGAATTAGTATAGAGTTACTTAACCAATGTATATTTACGAATGCATGTTTTACGTAGTATTTTTCAAATATGATGTATGTTGAATAAAATTACTCATAGTGAGTAAAATTAATTATAATGTTTGTTTTCTCAAATTTGGTGAACTCTCTTTTGTTTTAATTCGATGAACTCATGTAAATCTCTTTGTTGTGGGGCTATTCATTAAACTAATTCACTTAAAAAATATTGTTGTTTGGTTTACCAAAAATGCTTCCCCCTCTTTTCATGCAAGAAAATTTTCACTTGTAACCCTATGAAAATACACATATTTTTTATTTTTATAGGGAGGACCAAAAATGGTGAAACCAACATGATCGTGATAAGAAAAAAGAAAGATAAAAAATTATTAAAATTTATAGTAACTATATCTAGTTGAATAAAATACATAATATCACTAACTCGCGTATATAAAGTATGTGTAATCCTAAATGATAACTATACACAACTAAACTAATATAGTTTTAGTAAGTCTAACAAATTTCATACCAACATGTAAAATAAAATACAACAACAAAGTTTAGATTGAAATTGAACACGATAAAAAAATTACAAAATTGAGCCCCAAAATTAATGACAAATGAAAGTATAAATGAGAAATTACAAGTGTTTTTAATGTAAATATGAGTGAAAAGTGGTTGGAGAAATGAGTAAAATAGAAGATAATAAATTAAGAATGTAAGGAGCTCATCACGACACTTATCGAGAGGTGGCGGGACGGAGTGGAACGCATTTCACTTGGTTCAGGGTGAGGCGACGATCACTTTGGAGGATGTCGAGGTGTTGATCGATCTTCCTATCAGAGGATTGCCCGTTACTAGACGTGCAGATTAGGCGTTCTCTGGCGACATTATGCGAGCGGTGGTTGGGCGTCATCCCTCCATCGAACGCTATATCGAGAGCCACGATGAAGATTATCATGGGTTAAGAGATTGTTCGGGTGTCTTCTGGAGGGAGCTACCCTGAGGTTGTCACCATCTATGCACGGGCGTACACTTGGGTTCTTGTGGGCTCCGTACTGCTGGCCGACCGGACTAGGCCGGGATCACATACCAGCGAACCTGCTAACACTCCTTGGTGACCCTGGCGTTGCAGCTACCTTCAGTTGGGGTAGTGTCGTTCTGGCTTGGCTATATCGGCAGATGGGGAGGGCAGCGTTCTATGGCGGTGTGTGACCCCTATGATATGCTTCGACGCTGTATCATGGCACCACCCCGACAACTGCCTTCGACAGTTCCACATAGAGCAGCACATTCCACAGCATGTAGAGCCGGGGGCGATGTGGAGGTGCTTCTGGCCACGGATATTAGGACGGATGTTCGGAATTTGACGGTTAAGTACGAGGAGTACATCGGCTTATGGGATCAGCGGGCTACCAGCTTCCGGGATCGGTTTATCTATGCGGGATTTTCCTCTATACTGATTTCGTTACTGAAGTCGACATGCTACATTCAGTCTAATTTTAGGAACTCACTTTATCTTCTAGAAGGATAACAATTTTTTGCTCACACCTTTTGTTTTATTGTTATCCTACTAAAATCAATAGCTCTAATCCATTAAAAAATGTTGGCAAATGGAGAGTCAAAATAAAAATATTAGGTTTGATTTCCACCCATATATTCTTAAAAGTATTTCTAATGATTTAATTGATTTTTATGTATGAATATATAGATAATCATGATTTTTTATTTATTCACTATCATGAAATCAACAACGATAATCATGATCATCTTTGTTCAAACATGAGAAGGGATCGGATCTGCGTTCAAATTTTTAAGTTTGGACCGGTTCCAACCAAAAAGATAGAGGGGTAAAATTGGTATTTAAAAAAAACTTATGAGCCTCCTTCCCTACTGTCTCCTTCGGTCCTTTCCTTCCCCAAAATATCACAGTCGGCCGCCTTGATCCAGCACATCTCCATCTTCGATTTTGGAATCCACGCTCACCCTTTTCGTTGCCTCTGCGTCGACACTTCCTATATTTTCGTATTGAGCTCGTCTCTGCCGCCGGAATCATAGCGTCAGTGGGATGTCGAAGGGTAGTCTCCCTAGCTCCGCCGCCACTGAGTGGGATGTCGTCGTCCGACCGTCTCTGGCAGATGACATCTTTTGTCGCCGTCTGAATCTGTTGTCTCTCGATAATGATTACAATTTTATATATGGATTGTGGCCGCGATTAGATGAGGAGGAAGAAAAGCGATGCGGTTGCAAATCAGAAGAAGACGAAGATGTAGAAGCCAGATCCGAACGGTCTACCTCTCTTCCCTCTCCCAACAAGTAATTCTTCGTGCCAGTGCCAATGCCATGATCCACCTCCACCACCATTACCCAGAACATTTCCCAAACATCCCCTCACTCAAACCTTTATCATTTCGACAGATGAGCAAGATCACGGCTTATTTTGCGACAGAGCCAAGTAAATTAGGTTCAAGAAGAGTGATTGAGTTGTTATTTAGGTAAGCTAAGTGACTGATTTTATAGTTATAAATACTTTGTAGATTATTTAGTAAATATCGAAAGTTAATCTACATTCACCAATTTTTATGTTATATAATAACAATTTGAATTTCTTTGTCCAGTATGTAAATAATTAAATGTTTTAAAATATTTAGATAATCATGTATCTATATAATAAGTTAACCAGTTATATATTATTATGTTAACTAGAGATTTGATTGCTAAGTTAACTCGATTGGTTAACTAGTTAACTTGATTGATAACTGTTAACTAGATTGGTTAATAGTTTACTCGATAAATCATGATGTTAACTAGTTATCTGCCTATACCTGTTAACTAGTTATCCGTAAAAAACAGGTTAACTAGTTAACTAGTAAAAAACCAGGTTAACTTGGTAACTAGTTATCAACTAAAATCTTGTTAAATAGTTAACAATTTGATAAATAGTAAACTCAATTGGTTAACTAGTTAACAACTTGGTAACTAGTTAACTCGATTAGATACATGTTAACTAGTTATCTGTTGATAACTAGTTAACTGTAAAAACTCAGGTTAACTAGTTAACTAGTTATCAATAAAAAAATATTGTTAACAAATTATTAGTAAAAATCAGGTTAACTAGTTAACTTGTTCTCGCCGGAAAAGTCACTGGAGTTTGGTCGGTCTCCGGATCCTGCCCGGAAAGTCGCCAGAAAAGTCACCGGGAAAACATGTTAACTAACTAGTTAACTGTAAAAATCCAAGATAACTAGTTATCAATAAAAAATCATACTAACAAGTTAATAGTAAAAATCAGGTTTAACTAGTTAACTTGTCCTTGCCGGAAAATGTCGTAAAAAAAAATCGTCAGAAAAGTCGCTGAAAAAAGTCACCGAAAAATGTTGCCAAAAAAAAGTCACCGACGACGGTGGCTGGCGATGAAGTGGACACTGAAAACAGAAAAACATAAAAAAATTAATAATAATATATTTAAATTAAATATAATAATTAAATTATTTGTGTAAAGTCCTAAATACTCTTAACAAATCTGAACATTAGATTGGTCAAAGGGTCAAACTAGATCTAATGGTTGAAAGTGGGTTTGGAACTTTCCAAATCCAGAAAATATTGGATGCTGATCCGCTTCCACTTGAGGAGTTAAAATCTACCGTTTGGTACAGGGTATTGAGAATTAGGGGAAATATGAAAATAGGAGAATGGTGAAAAAGTGTTTGTTAAAAGTTGGAGGATGTTAAATTACATTGTTTGGTATGTATATTTGGTAAAGAAAATAGGAGGGAAGATAGTGAGTCTCATTATTCTATTTGGGGCAAGTCAGAATTTCTAATAAAAGTAGAAATTGTCAGAATATGCATTCTGGAGACAATAAGAAACTTGGGTATCTGAAATACAAAATCCCAGCTCCATTAGGCAGTAAACAAACAAGGATATCTCAGAATACAGAGTTTCCAAGAAACACAAGTGAATTTTCCCTATACCAAAGGATGCATATTTGTAGTCGTGGTGGAAGAAGTTAAAATAAATTAGGCAAGAAGGAAACTTTGTAGATCTAAGAATTATTACTATGAATAAAGGATTCTTTGATGTTGTTTTTCCTCTTTTGCATTTTTTCCATTTGAAAACTTTTTTTTTGATGAATACCATTTGAAAACTTCATATATATGAATGTTTTGTATATTGCAAAACTTCAAATTTATTATATTTAGTTTTCAATTTATTGGTTTGACAAATTTTTTATCAATGTTAAATAACAATTGTACAAGAACAATATCCCAAAAATTTATCTATTAAAAAATAATTATTAACGTTATATGATTTGTTGTTTGGTGGGCAAAAAAACTAGTTGAATATATAGTAATAGTGGAAAAGTAAACAAATTGACATATATAAAAAAAGTAATACCTTTTTGTATTTTAGCAAGTCAATTGCATCCCTGCCGCAACTTATCCTACTACGCTTGTATGGACTTTGATTATGTTCTTCACGAATAATGGCTTTACCAAGATCTCTAACATGATCATGCATCCAATAACATTTCTTTTGATCAATTTTTACTAATGATCTTTGGACCAGGGTTGCTAATCGCACTTGTAGGATGAAAATCACAGTCCCTCCACATATGCATTGGCGCTTCTTTGTGCACTCCAGTAAAGATATAAGCAATATCGAGAAAGATTTGCTTTTGATTGTGAGTCAAATCATTGTAACTGATTCTCAGTCTCTCTTGCACCTCAGTCGGAGGTATTTGTTTCAGTTCTATCAACTTATCTTCCCAAAAACTTTTGTCTCTTTTAAACAAAGGGACCCTATGACCTTGAGATACAAAGGAAGCCCCGTAGCAACTCGTACGAATTCCGTAGATAGACTTGCATAATCTTCCAGAGGATAATTCACACCAAAAGCATGTTTGCTGAAAAGTTTCAGGGAGTGATCACAATTCATTCCTTCAAGCTCAAACAACTTACATCCTTGAAGAAGTTCCAAGACTCTTGTATCTCTTGTTGTGACGATAAATCGACTATCCAAGGAAAAGTTGTCTAATTTCCCCAAGATGTCTTTAAATTGGAACCTTTCGTCTACGTCATCAAGGACAATAGAAGTTTGTACTTGCAAACTCTCTCCCTGATTATTTGGATTCCATTGCTTGCATTTTTAGCCTCGCTGAAATCTTTCCTTAGAATACCAGAGATGATCATATTTTGCAGGATTAATACCCCATCCTTTTCTGATATGTATCTCTTATGTTATCCAGAAAGCAACAACGCTCGAATTGTGTAGAAACTTTGTTATAAACAGCCTTTGCCAGAGTAGTTTTACCAAGGCCCCCATTCCATGAATACCGACAATTTTCTCGCTCGCAGAATCTAGATTCAGTAATTTCACAACATCTTCCACATGAGAATCAATTCCAACTAACTCATCAGTCACTAATGTATAATTAGCCCTCAGATGTAAATCGACTTTGGAAAATATTTTGTCAATAATCGCTCCTTGTCTAAAAATTACAAACGACAAGATTTCACGTTAAAATCAAAAGACAACAGCTAATTAAGCAGGACAATAGGTAGTCAAGTTTCAGATTTAATAAGAGAAATAGTTAAAATGATCTTCAAGAGCAAGATGCAGGGCCTATAACAAATGATACATGATGCAAATTTCAAAAGCAAGATGCAAGATGCAAGATGCAAGGCCTACAACAAATTAACTTCAAAAGCAAGTTTCAGTTTCAGTTTCAGATTTAAAGTCGTGGTAAAATCGTATTAGAATTGCTCAATAAATAAACAGTTTATCATCATTATAATTATATATAAGTATGAATGAACAAGAAAAGTGTTAATAGTTACCCATCTGACTCGGTGATGTGCCATCCTTTCATTTTGCCAACCTCTTGTAGTGCTTCCTTCCATTCCAATACGGTTTCCGGATCATGCTTCAGACTGTGTTGTTCAAATGCTTCCTTGTAAGAACCAGAATCAGGATGTCTGACATCTCTAGGATCAATGAAATAGAACACAGGGAGTATGATATGTTGTCCCTTTTCCCCTCCTCCACTCCTCCAGCATTCCACCATCTTAGCTAGCTCCTGGAGGCACCATTTGCTTGAAGCATAGCTCTTGGAGAAGATCGGGATGTAGATCTTGGATTCAGTAATAGCTTTCACAAGGGACAGACCAATGGTTTCTCCCTTTCGCAACTCCTCCTCGTCTCTAAATGTTCGAATTTTGGAACGATCTAGGTAGGTGTACAGATGATCAGCAAAGGTTAGGCGGACATCAGGCCCTCTAAAGCTCAAGAAAACTTCATATTCTCCACTTGGAAGAGGGAGGATTGAGCTCTCGTGTTCCGTGCTCATCATCGTTAATGGAAATTAAGAGAAGGAACAGGGGTAAACAGAAGGAAGCAAGATTCGTCGATTAGCTGCCTAGCTGCAATCCAAAAAACCATGAATCCATCAGAAATCATCATATATGTAAAACCTCCAAACCAACAAACAACTTCTCCAGTCTGAAATCCAAGCGGACGAAAACCATTAACACAAACAGAGAAACTTGTCATCAACACTAACGGAATTAAGAGCTTACCTGATCAGTATGATGAGCTTATGGGAAATAATTCTGAAACTAGCTCTCTTTTCTCTCTCTCTCTCTCTCTCTCTCTCTCTAACACAACAACAAGAGATCTCAAAGACTCGTTTTCAAAAAGTAAAGAAGAGTGGGGAAGACGAAGACTTCTCTGGTTTCTGTTAGTCGGCGGCGGCGGCAAATTTTCTCCACTCACTCTCGTTTATCCCTAGACTCGTTTTTGTGGTCTTGTCTTTTGTTTATCCCCTTAAGATATTTCTATGAGACTCTTCTTATTAGTTATATATATAAGACATTTCTTTTCTGAATTTTAATTAATTGGAAGTATTACATAATTACGAGATTATCCACAAGTTTGAGTGGCCATTTTTCAAGTAGAGCTCTGTATCAATATACTTGAGGAATTTCCAAGTGGATCTTCAGTTGAACCCAATTGCTTTTCTAAGCTGCCTTGTCCCTTTATTCCATCCGGTCCTCAAAAAGATCAATAGTTGAGTGACGGCCAAGCCATTCTCGCACCACCTTCAGTATACATGTTTGGTTCATGATTGCATAGTTGCAGTCAGTTGTTCCCATGTCTTGAAAAAGATTTCAATACATGCTTCACTTTTAACCGTTTGTCCATCTCAAACACTTGTAAAGACTTCAATCCCTCAAGCCCATTCACCTCTTTCAACTGTCTGCACTTGGTGACACGAAATATCGTCAAATTTTTCAGACCTGATAGATTCGGCAACTCCTTAATCGACTGGCAGGTCAAATATCCATAGATGTAACAGCGACTCTAATCTGTCAAGCCCCCTGACCTCAGTCAATTGTGTGATCCCCTGATAGTGAATGTTGTCAACTTTACGAGACCAGAAAGGCTGGTAACATCTTAATTGACTACACCCTTCAACTCTAGCGTTCTAGCAATTCCAACATATCAAGCCCAGTAACCTCGATCAACTCTAAGCAATTGCGAATCACCAATTCTCTTAAATTTTTTAGACTAGAGAGGTTGGAAATTGTTTTAGTGATGCCCAATGCACGCGTCACTGAGACATAACCAAAGTCTTCGCTAATGGATAGCTTGCTTAGTTTGGTGAACATACCAAAGTTTCTCGACAATACAAGTTTCTAGTTTTACCATAGAGTGAAGTGCCTCAATACCTGTTAAGCTGGAACAACTACCCATAAACAGATGTAGTAAGGTGTCCCAAAGTTCTCCCACGCCATGGATTTCAACAAGAGCCCTGCACCAACGAATCTCTAGTTTGTGCAACTTTGTCAACTTTGAAAGGACTGGGCAGTTTTTCCAGGACTCGACAAACTTGCACACACAGTTCTTTCAGAAGCAAGAGATTCTCAAGGCCATCCAAACTACCTAAACTAGTTGAATATATAGTAATAGTGGAAAATAAACAAATTAACATATATAAAAAAGTTATACCTTTTTGTATTTTAGCAAGTCAATTGCATCCCTGCCGTAACTTATCCTGCTACGTTTGTATGGACTTTGTTATGTTCTTCACGAATAATGGCTTTAGCAAGATCTCTAACATGATCATGCATCCAATAAAGTTTCTTTTGATCAATTTTTACTAATGATCTAAGGATACGTGAATTTAAGGTTATAGCTTTGAGGGGCTAACCTTAATTTGTTCCATCCTTTCCAGCCATCCTCACAGAGCAATCCTCTAACCACAAAACTACCAACTTCTTTAGATTGAGATCAGAGGGAACTGAGTCACAGTTAAGCAATCCTAGCCAACGTATATTTGGAAAGACATCTTTTGAAACTTCGGACAGTCTTGCATTCACTAATACCATATATCTTAACCTTGACAATTCCTTAAGATGTTCTTTTCTGAGTACAAGGTTTTCACCTTTCATATCGATAGTAAAGTTTCGACATAATCTGTTCCCTGTGAAATATAAATCATTAAATTTATAAGTAATCTATCTATCTATTATCTATTATCTATTATATGAAAATTAGAAGCAAATATATTTGTCACCTACTTGTATTCCTTCTCCTCTTCATTGTAGGCATCTAATCAATCAAAAAATTTATTTCTTTTCCCATTTAATTTCAACCATAATTTTTTTTATCTTACTCAATAAAATGATTGTTATTCATTATTTGAAAACTAAATGCTAGGTACGTTTTTCTTAATTTTTTATGAGCTCTATTGTTTTTACGTCTATTTTATACTATTTATTTATATTATATTTTTATAATTTCTAAGTGAAACTAATTGAGATTTTTTTAATAGAAAGACTCATTTTATATTATATACGTTACTAGTATTTTGCCCGCCGACGGGAAGGCTCCAGGTTCCATATAATATATAATTCTAAATTTTTTGAGAAAATAATAAATAATATGGAACAAAATCATTATTATTAAGATAAATTAACTCAATCATCATAACTTACAGCACCATCAAAGTCTTAATACTTAGAATTTCATAAAATTAGTATAATTAATATTAGTTGTTGTTACGTTCTCAAACTTAAATTAATATAAAAAGAAATTACATCAACATACCAAGTAACTTGAATGTATAATGGTCAATATTTTGATTGATAATTTGTTATTTTTTATTTGAATTAGTATAGAGTTACTTAACCAATGTATATTTACGGATGCATGAGAAATTACATCAGAAACCTCCCTTGTGGCAGAAGAATCGTTGGATGGTCTATTTCCGCAAGAGTTAGTGAGTGAAAATGATATTGAGCTGGGGAATCTGGTGGAGAAAAGGATTCACCCAACTCACTCAGCAATGCAATGCTCACATACTCTAACTGAACTTCCTCGAAATGAATTAGAAAGTGCGGAACTATTTCCAGTTTTGGGCATTTCCTGATACAGAGCCTGGAAACACGAGGTAACAGTGGCAACTCTGACCTAGTGGTAGCCCACCCTATAAGGTTAGGGCAATCCCGAATCTCGATAGACTTGAGAGAGGGGAGATATTGCAAACCATTACTTCTGCTGTCATGCGAAGATAGTGATTGGCAACAACATATTGCAACTGTTGACAGCATAGACCTGGACCGTCATGAAATTCCTTGAGCAGAGTGCTATTTTTCTCCATGAAAGCATAGCATGACTTCTACATGTTATAAAACGGATCGACGCAATCTATTCCATTGGGAGGAAAATGAGGTTTGCGAGTATCAGCCACCACCTGTAGAGACGCGGAACAAACTGAAACCAAATGAACCATCTTTTATTTCCTCTACCTTTGTTTGCTTTTCCAAGCATAAATATGTATGTGTATACACACATCCCAATTGAGATAGATTTTCATAAATAGCTAAGGCCACATGTCAGCATAATTAGGAGTTGGTGATGTTCCTTTTTTCTTAATCTTTGTTCATGATCAGTCTGCAGAATCTTGTTTGGAGGGTTCAGTGATCAAATCTTCTTGATCATTGCCACTTGTTTCTGCCTCTAACATTCTTTGGTCTTTGCTCTTTGCTCTTGGATTCAGCATATGCCCTTTCTTCTCTTTCTCCAGTTCATTCCACACTGCACATATATACAAGAACAGAATACCATGATCTTAATTACTGGAAACTTGAGAATCTTTATGACAGAGAATCAACTTGTATGCAGAACAGTATGACATGTTTGGACCTTCATCTTTTCTCAATGGATCAGTTGACAAGGAAACTCTAAAGGGATACACTCAAAAGTAGTGCAAGAAAAACGAAAATGGTTGATGATTGTGTCAAGAATCGTTGCATCCCAATAACTCGAGCTAGTATACATCAGGCATTTCTCGATCAGATGCTGCACCTGTATGCATATATCATCAGCTCAGAAGGAAGTTATGTATACTAATTGGCTAACTGAGGATTACACCAGATTTCATAACACACATCAGTAAGCTCAACTGGTTTAATTTTGCTATACAAAATCAACCTAATAACATCCTTACAATAGTATTTCAAATTCAAAAGAACCACTTGAGAACAAAATCACAGATACCATATCAGCCTATTTGATTGTTCTATAAATCCCAAATAAAAGATTCCCTAGAGCAATTTATCTACACAGATCCCTGCATGATGCATTGATGATTACTCGCAGGAGTCGGTGTGCTTTCTTTTGCTCGTCTGAACATCCGACAGTCCATTCTCCAAAGCACCAACCAAGTTCTCAAAGTAAGTCTTGCACAATTTGGTCAGTTCATGCAGCTTCATCCGGAAAGAAACATATTCATCGATGCAGCTTCCCTCCATCGCAAACTTCTTCATCTCCTTCTCTGCACAGTCGTGAAGCTTGTCCAGACAACTCTCAGCCTGCCCTTGAAGGTACTCGAAAAAGTTCTTCTTCTCAGCTTCTTCACTCCCCAAATAGAACCCATATGCATATGTCCATTTCAGAACCCTCCTGCATTCCACAATCTGTTCCCACGCTTCCATCAAGAACAGCACCTGCCCAACACCCTGACCGTGAATTTTGCTAATCGCTGAAACCACATTCTCCCTCACATTCTCTAGGTCCTTCATTGCAATCTGCCTCGAATTTTCGTTTGCAGCCCATCGATCATAGTAGTGCTGGTACCTGTTCAGTTCCAACCTAAGTGATGTCAATGCATTATCTTCATCGTACCGATTGCACGATTTGTGATTCAGCCATGGGCCGAGGCATACCCAGCAGAATTGGTGGACGCAGGGACTTGCACAGGTCATGTGCATACATCCTTCGTTCTTCTCGATTGCCCTACCGCATTTTGGGCAAGGCTTGGTGTTTACTTTCTTCCAGTTCTCGTTTTCTGACTCGGATTCGTTCTTCACCGCCCAATTCTTCACCGTCTCGCAGTCAACGGGACGGTGCCTATCCTCGCAGCAATTCCAGCAGAAGCTGTGCGAACAGAGGCAGGAAACGTCATAATTCGCATCATCACCAGCTGACATACAGAATTCCACCGCGCACTCGCAATTCGGAGCAGGGCACCACTTCTTTCCCCTGTTCTCTTCTATGTAAGACCTAAGCACGAAATTGAAATACCTTTCCCGGTCCTTTGAGTCCGCGATTTCACCGATCAGATCGTCCCCTGCAGCGACGCCGCACCACGGTTCAGGGCATCTCAATTTCAGACACCGCGCCCCGTCGTTGACAACACTAGCCATGTATTGCCGCCAGCAACCGCGACAGAACAGATGGCCGCAAGCCGCCGAGGCGAAAGAGCTCAAGGGTTTCAATTCGAAACATATCGTACAATTGCGAAATTGGTCGGACTGATGAATTACCTGCTTGATTTCCGTCGTCGTCGGGAGCCCGACTCTGCGACGAGCTTCGAACTCGTCGGCGAACCACGATTCTTGGACCAACCCCACGCTCCAACCGAACTGGCGGAGGATCAAGCTAGCATCGGAGGCCGAGAGGCAGAGTAAGGCGGAAAGCTGGTTAACGTCTTCGTTCATTCGTCGCCGGATGTCTGATTCGTTCATGGCGGTGTAAGGTAGCTCCGGAGGCGGCGGAGGGGCTTCAAGCTCTTCCAAGAGATCGGCGGCAGAACTGCCGCTATCAGACTCGGCTATATAGTCCGATTCTTCACCGTAGAAGTCGTCGCAGTCGCTGCTGATATGGGAAAACTCAGCGAAATTGTCATCGTCGGAATTCTTGCACATTGTGATTTTAAGGTTACGGCGGCGGTAAGCCCTATATGATTTTAAGGTTACGGCGGCGGTAAGCCTTATACTTTATATATATGTATACACACTTCTGGTCGTGGGAATTTCTTTTCTGTAGCCAATTCCACTGTAAACCCCATGCACTCCATGCCAAATTTTAATGTAGTCTTTAAGTTTCTTTCATTTACAGTTTACCACCTCTTGTCAATAGTTCTTCAATATTTGGATTCTTCATTCTGATACTTAAAATTTATAGTATTGCATTTTGAAACTTGGACTTTTTAGTCGATAACATTTTGGTTTGTTTGTACTAAATTTTGAATTGGTTCGTCAAGTCACGTGAGTTATTGGTGTTTGGTCTAATTTTCACGGGTTCTAGTAGTCTTTGGATTGGAGTCTGTTTGGACTATATGTGTGTTTTCTAAGGGTTCCAATCGAATTTCCATGAGTTCCATTAACTTTTAAATCGATGTCTGTTTTAATTGTTTCCGAGTTTTCACGAGTTCCAACCACCTTTAGATCAAAATATGTTTGGACAATTTATGAATTTCCAATGTTTGGACAATTTACAAATCCAAAATTTTTAGTAATATGTTGTTCTACAGTAAGATGTTGGTTTATTAAGAGTCGTAAGTTGGACATGATTTCGTTTATTAAGAGTTGTAAGTTGGTCAACACGAGTTCTCACATCTTATTAAGAGTTTAAAGTCATTAATTTTTGTCACGAGTTCCAGTAGCCTTCGGATCATAGTTTTTTGGACTATAGGTGTGTTTTCTAAGAATTCCAGATAGATTTTCACGAGTTGCATTAACATTCAAATTGAGATTCTTGTTTCAATTGTATCCGAGTTTTCACGAGTTTCAATAGCCTTTAGATCAAAATATGTTCGACTTGTTTACGAATTTACAAGAGCATTTCCTTGGACACAATTAATATAATCAAAATTCAAAATGGTTCTTCATAGAAATAGAATTAATTAACTGATTAATAATATTTTGAATGTAAAATTAATAATTTAAACAATTAATATAATCTTTTTAAGAGAAAATCGTCTCTTCTCAATTCTCTCGTAAAAAGAAAATCGTCTCCAGTTACGACTCTTCAGCTTCTTCTCTTGCCGGAGTTGCATTCAGTTCCTTACTATCAATCGTTAGCCATGGCCGACTCTCGTAAAGCAGCACGAGGTCTCGTTATCTCGGTGGTTCTCTTGTTTGGTGAGTGAAACCTTCCAGATTTGTTTTTGTATTGTCTTTTCATCGGTTTCTTAGTTGAGTTGCTTTGAACTTAAGCACGAAGTTGAACATTCTTGTGTTAGATCTGTCGATAATTCTTCCATATGATTTTGGTTCATCTTAGGACTCTGTTTGGGGCTAACTGCCGATGATTGTTATGCAATCTTTCCACTGATTTTCTACTTTTCTATTTCGATTAGTTCAAAACTTATGCACTTGTGTTTTGATGTTCTGCAAATTTATATGCTCTGCATTGCAGGTTGCTTATTTGCCATTTCAACAGTGAAAGTAGAACAAGTCACCAAGCCTGAAACCGTGATTGGGATAGATCTTGGCACGACTTATTCTTGTGTAGGTGTACATCATCAGGATGGTCACCTCGAAATTATACGCAACGATCAAGGGAACTATGTCACCCCGTCCTGGGTTTCGTTCACTGACAGCGAGATATTAATCGGTGAGGCTGCAAAGAACCAGACAGCTGTGAACTCGGAAAGAACTATCTTTGATGTCAAGAGGCTCATCGGAAGAAAGTAAGCACGGAATAATCCAACTTTATGTACTTAGTAGTAATGATTTTCTGAGATAGTTATGGTTGATGTTATTGTGTGGAATTGCAGGTTTGAAGACGAAGAGGTCCAGAGGCACATGAAACTTGTCCCGTACAAGATTGTGAGCAAGGAAGGAAAGCCGTATATCGAGGTGAAAATCAAGGATGGAGAGACCAAGTTTGTTAGTCCTGAAGAGATTACTGCAATGATTATGACTAAGATGAAGGAAACGGCTGAGGCATTACTCAAAAAGAAGATCAAGGATGCAGTGGTCACTGTCCCTGGTAATTAATCAATCGTTAGTGCATCAACAAACGGGCGTATTTCTCGCCTTCTGGGGGTTTAATCTTTGTAAATATTTATGCAGCCTACTTCAATGATGCCCAGAGACAGGCCACCAAGGATGCTTGTGCTATCGCTGGGCTTAATGTGGCTAGGATCATCGACGAGCCTACAGCTGCAGTGATCGCCTGTGCTTTGGACCGAAAAGCTGGCCAGAGGAACGTTCTGGTGTTTCATCTTGGTGGTGGTACCTGTTATGCAAGTATCTTGCGCATTGATAATGGAGATGTTGAGGTCCTTTCAACCAGTGTTGACATCCACTTTGGAGGTACGTGTGTTAGTAAACAATATAAGATTCATTTAGAATCCTCTCCCAACAATTTGAGTTATTGGGAGACAAGTGATGGAGGCAATTCGAGAGGCTAAGTTTTAGAAGGAGCAGATTGATGAGATAGTGATGATTGGTGGAAGTAGCAGAATCCCGAAAGTTAAACATATGCTCGAAGATTACTTCAAAGGCAAGAAACCCCATCATGGAATTAACCCTGATGAAACTGTTGCTTTTGGTGCTTCCTTCCTGGCAGGCACCCTGAGCAAAGATGGTGTAAGTGAGCCTATACCCTTCATATTCCATGACCTTCGACCAACGAAGAAATCGAGCACATGAAAAACTGGGTAGAGGAGATGGAGGAATCGTAACCACCGAAAAGAAATGGAAATATTACAAAGAGAAGCTATAAACAAGGTTGAATATCAAAGCGTGCAAGACGAATGACGATGATGAATCAATTGTTGCAACTTGGAGACATGAAGATTTAATTGTGTATAGTTGTTTGGAACAAACATGAAGTTAAATAAAAATTGTTATTCTCATCTACGTCACCCAAGGTTAACGAAATCAATTCTCCCAGGATAAAATGGATTTAATTACCTCATAAGCGTAGCGGTGCTTTAAACGCCAGTGACCGAGGAATGCAAGGAACGGTGCAAACCACACGACTCGATTTCAATTTCGTTGAAATAGTGAATACAGAAAATGTGTTCTGTGCAGAAATGAAGTTTAGAGAGGGGGGATTCAATGTAGAAAACTTTAGGGACTAGAGCAGTATTTATAGTAAATGAGGGGGGACCCAATTCTTAGGTGGCAGTTGGCCATTTGAACCAAACAGACATACGGTTCGTGCCTGAGCAGGTTTACAAAAAAAAAATTGATTCTGGTTCGAATTTAAACCACAAATTCTAGTTGACTTTTTGGTCAAACCAAATAAGTCGGGTTGCAATAAAATTTAATTAAATCAAATTTTTCAATTGAATCCGAATCGAAGTCGAGACGAGGCAACGACAAAGGCCAAGGATCAATCACCACCTCAACCCTTTATCCAACTTTAGTAGGCTTGAACCTTATATCTAGCTCCACTTTCCCATCTACTAGCCATGTGGTATTCAATACACTTAGCTCATTCTTTCATTCGCACATCAAATTCTCACAAGAAGAAGACGACGACATGATGATATTTAAAAATATCACATAACCGAAACCGAATCGATCTAAATACTTCATTTTATTTATTTATTTGTTTTTCAACTCATTTTGTTGAACTTCAACGTGTCTTTACACTAAATTAAGTGATGAACAATTATTCCTCTGTTTCGTAAATATATGCCTTCAACAATCTGTTCATACATTAGCGAACAACCTATAAGTATTGGCATCAAACCCAATTTGCCTGACGGCGGCGACGGCGGCAATAGCTCCGACCGCCGCGAATACAACGACGATGACGGAGTTGAGCCAGAAAACGAGGCTCCTCTTGGAAGGCTTGAAAGTCAGGTTGTAGAACACAAGGGGCAAAATGAAATCCAATGGGATGAAACCGAAAGCTCCGATTATAGCTTTGATGTCTCCGAAAAAATGGCAGCATTGCCGTCATGGTGGTGGCGAGAACCACCGAGGCCGACCGAGATACGATCCTCGGGACAACATTTCGCGCCGAGAATTGTTCTCTCTTTGGGTCGCCGAATAGGCTTCCTAGTGATAAGTTTGTTGGTTGCAAGTATACCTGATCAAAGAGAGAAGATAAATGAGTGAATTTATGGTGAACACTCCGGTGCAGCTGCTTGCGTTTATGCTATCTAGAGTGTATTTTCATTGAATTGAACTTTTAAATCAATATATTTAATCTTAATAAGTCTAAATTGAACTTAGTTGAAATTTTTAGTCATCATAGTATAAGATTATACCTAATATTCTTTAGGTTTCCTTCTATAGCGGTATTTTTTCCCAATATGATAGATCATCAGGTCTACCAAATTAGTTTTTCGTTCAAATCGCTCTATGTATCTTTTAACGACATGTAGATACTTATCCTCGAAAAACCAAGATTTTAAAAACATATTTATTTATCAAAACGCAAGCGGGTGCACCGGAGTGTTTTCCATGAATTTATATATAATAATGGGTTAATACACCTTTTTCCCCTCTACTATGCAAAGTTAACAAATATACCCTTTTACTATTTTCTAACCGATTTAACACCTTCTACTTTGAAAAGTTTAACAAATATGCCCCTCCATTTATCTTTTCATCTATTTTTCATCTAATGAGTTGATAATATGTGCTACTTCATATTATTTGTACACTTTATCGTTGATTGGAATGTTCACAATCCAAAATTATTTAAATTAGAAAGAAAAAGAAAAAAGGAATACCACAAAAACACATCGGTACATATTGGTGATTATAATGATTTTCTATTTTATTTTCATTTTAATTTAAATATTTTCACCTTGTGGACGTCCTGATCAGTGATGTTGTGGACAAATAGTATGACGTAGCACATAAAATCAACTCATTAGACGAAAAATAGATGAAAAGATAGATGGAGGGGCATATTTGTTAAAATTTTCAAAGTAGAGGATGTTAAATCAGTTAGAAAATAGTAAAAGGGTATGTTTGTTAACTTTGCATAGTAGAGGGGCAAAAACGTGTATTAACCCATTATTATATATAAATTCATGGAAAACACTCCGGTGCTAAATTACAGTAAATGAATCTGTGGCAGAATGCTTTGATCCTCTACTTTTCTATTCCGATTAGTTCAGAACTTATGAACTTGTGTTTTGATGTTCTGCAAAATTTATATGCTTTGCAGGTTGTGCCATTTCAACAACGGAAGAAGTAGTAGAACAAGTCACCAAGCCTGAAACTGTGATTGGGATGGATCTTGGCACAACTTATTCTTGTGTAGGTGTACATCATCCGTATTGTTACCTCGAATTTATACGCAATGATCAAGGGAATTATGTCACCCCGTCCTGGGTTTCGTTCACTGACAGCGAGATATTAATCAGTGAGGCTGCAAAGAACCAGACAGCTGTGAACCCGGAAAGAACTATCTTTGATGTCAAGAGGCTCATCGGAAGAAAGTAAGCCCGGAATAATCCAACTTTATGTACTTAGTAGTAATGATTTATGAGATAGTTATGGTTGATGTTATTGTATGGAATTGCAGGTTTGAAGACGAAGAGGTCCAGAGGCACATGAAACTTGTCCCGTACAAGATTGTGAGCAAGATAAGATGAATTGTTATTCCTTCTACGTCACTCAATAGATTAAGATTAAGATTCTTAAGATTAAGAATGTAGGCTTAGGAATCAAGCTAAGTTTTCGAATCGATATTATATAGAGTGCTTGATTGAAGCAAGCTACTTGGACAATGCATGTTTGATGGACCACATACACCAAATACCCAACCAACAAGATCCAACATTCATCATATTCATTGCTATCAAATTAAACAACAACTTCTTTACAATTAGCATATCCATCAATGTATAGATCGAAGGATAGTTGGGTTCTCTGTTGGCCAAGAAGTCCAATGATGGTCTCTGTACCTAAGCCTACGCTGCTGGTTGGGCGGACTGACATGCAAACGGTAGAGTCCCATTTTTGATACATGATAGAGTCGTAGTCCCAATAAAGCACAACACTCTTGTTATCCTTTCCACGGAAATACAGCTGCACCTCAAGATCTGACGACTCAAACTCGTCAAGTTTTCCAAGGTAACATAATTCTTGTTTAAGGTATGGGTTATTTTCCCTTATCACTCCCGGTATAATCCGCTGCACCACATTGTCCACCTGTATGCTCAATGCATCATATACGTTATCAGGAAAATAGCTTACCAACGAGCCGGTGTCGAAGATGACAAAATCTAGTAACTCTTCAGTTACGGTCGTTTCATGCTTTATGGCTATTCTAGTCAAAGTGGTAATATGAAATTGACCATTGGTTCTCAATAAGACTTTTTCAAAATCGTTGAAAGAAGACCTGTCCTTCATGCTTTTCACATCGCCCATAAGGATGATGTAGTGAGAATTATGAGCGTCATCTTTCAAGTCACCAATGCAGTAGGTGAACATTGAACCCTTCGTCATTGAGAATTCGTAGCGTGGACCCAAGCCGAGTATGCCACCAAATCTATCCCCAAACATTATAGGTGATTCGATTAGCCGCATCCAAACACCACATTCTTCATTTCATGAAAATGTGTTTGGTTTTTGAACGAAACAGTATCTATGGCGAGTTGTCCCATTGACCGTGACCCGTCAGCATAATGTTGAGTATACTCGCACTCCCCATCAGTGCAAGCTCCCATCCCATAACGATGGCATATCGGATGATCACAAGGTAAATACGAGAATGAAGTAGATGATCTGATGAAAAATAATTTTTTCCTATAGGACGGGGATTGTTTTTAGCAAAATTGATGACTGGTGAGGAAAATGAGTAGGGAAAACAGGAATGGTTTGATTATGGAATTCTATTTTGTTTCTTGATATCAGATTTTGTTTTGTGATATAAGAGGGGGGGGGGGGGGGTGGGAGGTATTTGATTCTTAATTTATAGTGACAGGAGAATACAATTTATCTACTTACTAGTTGACCAACCACAATATCCATGAAAAGTTTACCACAATTCTACCTTTAATCTACCTCATTTCTATTTTGCTCATGCTATTCTTAATGTTGACCACAACAAATTGAAAATACCTAGCTAGTTTATTCTTGTTGAACTACAACAAATAGTTTGCACACTATAACACATGATTATGTTATCTCTAACCCATTCCTTATTGTAATCAAAGTGCAATTCAGCATCAGCAATATTCCAGTAGTTCAGCATCAGCAATATTCCATGGTTCTAAATTCATCTTCATCAGCAGCAACAATTCAGCATCATATCATCATCATCAACATTCTGCTGAATCATATAATTTATGATATGAAGTTGCTAATAAAGAAAGATACTCAATTTTCATTCTTGTCATCACATAAGGATGAAGCAAAAAGAATAATAAAAAAACAGAATTTGATCGTAGGTAATTGAGCAGTGTGTCTTCTTTCTTAACAGGATATATCCACCTGAGTGCAACACAAATGAAACATGACATAGTCGAAGAGCGAATTTGCATTACCTCGTCCATGAAGATAATACATGGTAAGCAATGCCTTGCACGGGTAAATAGATTTCGAACTGCCAGCTCACTTTCTCCAACATACTTATTAAGCAATTCCGGACCCTATTACAAATTCATAACTAGAAGCAGTAAGTTTCAACTTCTCCAACTGAACAAAAACATGCTACCAAAGAAACACAAGTCCAAAGCAACGGTAGAGAACCATGTTATCTTCCCTGATAAAACAGTGGAAGAGAATAGACTACAAAGCTATTACTAACCTTGGCAATCAGTGTCTTACCATAGCCTGGAGGGCCAAAAAGCAAAATCCCCGTCTTTGACGAAACTCCAATCATGATACCATATCAGTGAGCCATTTGCCACGAGATTTCTTTCAAGTGAAGTAAAACATTGCAAAGCTTTGACATCAAAATATATCATTAACTAGTATAGCAATCTGTAAGAAGCTGTAACAAAGTGAGGTACATTCAAATACACCTGATAGAGTTTTGAATTTTTTTAATGCACTGAACCACTTAACTCTCCAACTCATTCCATATCTTTTCAAGTCCTCCAACGTCTTCCCATGTAACATTGGGAACAGAAGAGAACCATTCTCTTGTTAATGACGGTTGAACCAACTTCGCTGCTTGCTGTAGAGGAGAGAAAAGCCGGTAAAGATAGGCACCACAAAGTAATGATAGCAAAGGAACATTGGACTGTGTTGAACTGGACTTTGATAGCTTGTTACTGACTTATTTCGGTGTTATATATTCCATTCTTCAAGTACGACATTGTCAAAACCTTACCAACACTAAATAAAGTTCATACCTCCAAGTCCTCCATTGTAATGGAAAGCTTTTCAATCTCCTTCGCCGACCAAGGTTTTCTCCACCAGTCAATTTGGTCATCTCTAAGTTCTGCAGGTAACAAATTATCTTCCGACAATGACAATAACTAACAATAACAATAACATACGTGGACATCCTCAAAGCAAGGTTGCCTGCTTTGCTAGCTAGAGCATCTAAATCAGCTCCAACAAACCCAGTAGTGAGCCTAGCTATTTGTGAGAGATCCAACGAGCCCTTGAGGGTGCATTTTAAATGTAAGCACAGAAAGAATGTGAACTCTGGCATCCTCATCAGGGACACCCAACATAATCTCCCGATCAAATCTTCCAGGCTTTCTTAGTGCAGAATCAATGGCATCAGGCCTGTTAGTAGCTGCAATTACCAGAACATAGCCTGTTTTTTGCTCAGAGCTTTCTTACTTAGAATTATCATCAGCTGGTTCCACAAGTTTATGGTATTCATCCATACAAGTCATCAACTGTGTCACAATTCTCCGCTCCATCTCTCTCAGTAGATTCTCCCTCTTCAAACTAATAGCATCAATTTCATCAATGAAGATGATCTATGGCGCAGTCCTATATGCTTTAGAGAAAAGATCTCAAATATACTCCTCCGACCCACCTGCAAAATTCATAATTCAAAGTGCTTCATCTTTTATCTATCCCAGGACAGCCAAATTACTACCTTGATCGGCTAATCTCATAATACATTACTTCACCTTTGTAGTTCTATCAGAATTCAATAATCTCAATTCAGTAAGGAAGCAAAAAGGACTTAGCTGGGAATCCATACCTGACACGCCAGAGACTGCCTCTGTAGCTGAAATCTTGTAGAAAGGAACTCCAGTCTCAGTAACAATGGCGTGAGCCAGTTTAGCCTTCCCGCAACCTGGCGGACCATGAAGCAGAATCCCACTAATCGGCCTCCTCACGCCAAGGCGTTGCAGAAGATGTTGATGGTAAAGCGGCATCAACACTTCAGTCTCCAAATCGTCCAACACTTTCTCCAATCCTCCAAAATCCTTGAACCTCGGCCCTTCTTTACTACCAAAATCAATGGATTCAATTAGGATCACTCTGCTAGATGAAATTAGGTCATAAGTTACAGTAATTGAATCTGTGGCAGAATGCTTTGATCCTCTACTTTTCTATTCCGATTAGTTCAGAAATTATGAACTTGTGTTTTGATGTTCTGCAAAATTTATATGCTCTGCATTGCAGGTTGCTTATTTGCCATTTCAACAGTGAAAGTAGAACAAGTCACCAAGCCTGAAACCGTGATTGGGATAGATCTTGGCACGACTTATTCTTGTGTAGGTGTACATCATCAGGATGGTCACCTCGAAATTATATGCAACGATCAAGGGAACTATGTCACCCCGTCCTGGGTTTCGTTCACTGACAGCGAGATATTAATCGGTGAGGCTGCAAAGAACCAGACAACTGTGAACCCGGAAAGAACTATCTTTGATGTCAAGAGGCTCATCGGAAGAAAGTAAGCCCGGAATAATCCAACTTTATGTACTTGGTAGTAATGATTTCTGAGATAGTTATGGTTGATGTTTTTGTATGGAATTGCAGGTTTGAAGACGAAGAGGTCCAGAGGCACATGAAACTTGTCCCGTACAAGATTGTGAGCAAGGAAGGAAAGCCGTATATCGAGGTGAAAATCAAGGATGGAGAGACCAAGTTCTTTAGTCCTGAAGAGATTACTGCAATGATTATGACTAAGATGAAGGAAATGGCTGAGGCATTACTCAAAAAGAAGATCAAGGATGCAGTCGTCACTGTCCCTGGTAATTAACCAATCAATCGTTAGTGCATTAACAAACGTATTTCTCGTGGTTTAATCTTTGTAAATATATTTGCAGCCTACTTCAATGATGCCCAGAGACAGGCCACCAAGGATGCTTGTGCTATCGCTGGGCTTAATGTGGCTAGGATCATCGACGAGCCTACAGCTGCAGTGATCGCATGTGCTTTGGACAGGAAAGCTGGCCAGAGGAACGTTCTGGTGTTTCATCTTGGTGGTGGTACCTGTTATGCAAGTATCTTGCGCATTGATAATGGAGATGTTGAGGTCCTTTCAACCAGTGTTGACATCCACTTCGGAGGTACGTGTGTTAGTAAACAATATAAGATTCATTTAGAATCCTCTCCCAACAGTTCGAGTTATTGGGATACAACAGTTCTCGACACTCTTGTTCCGAAATTAATCTGTGTTGCAGGTGAGGACTTTGATCGAAGAATCACGGACTACTTAATCTGGTTGATCAAGTACAGGCATGGAAAGGACTTCATCAGCAAGGATGACATTGGAAAGCTGATGAAGGAAGCTGAACGTGCCAAGATAGTACTCAGCAGAACTGATGAAGTCCATGTTGAAATCGAATCACTCTTGTCGGAACCACTGAGCAGAAGTAAGTTCGAGCAAATGAGCAAAAAACTGCTGAGAAATGTGATGAGACTAGTGATGAAGGCCATACATGAGGCTAAGTTGGAGAAGAAGCAGATTGATGAGATAGTGATGGTGGGTGGAAGTAGCAGAATCCCCGAGGTTCAACAGCTGCTCAAACGTGACTTCAAAGGCAAGAAACCCAGCGACCATGGAGTTCACCCTGATGAAACCGTTGCTTTTGGTGCCTCCTTCCTGGCAGGCACCCTGAGCGAATATGGTAGTGGCATTAGCGCAAGTAACTTTATGCTTCCCCTCGACAGCCTCGAAGTCAGTAGACCTTTGACCAAAGAAGATAGCGAGTACCTAGCACACGCAGTAGAGAAGATGGAGGAGGAGGAATGTAGACCTTTGACCCAAGAAGAAATCGAGCACCGGGTACGCCTGGTAGAGAAGGTAGAGGAGGAGGAACGTAACTACCAAGAAAAAATAGAAATGTTACGAAGAGAAACAGATATACACGAGGTTGAAGATCAAAGTGTGGAAGACGAAGCTGGTCAGTCTTTGAATTCATTCATTTTACTGGAAACTTAATTAATCTGCTCAATTAATGTCATTCATAAGTTGGAATGCATAACCCTGTTGGATGGAATTATATGGTGGTAGGATGCTTTGATCCTCTACTTTTCTATGAGTTCTGCTTCCGAATCAATCAGTTTGGAAATCGGAATCATATTGATGTTCTAGGATATATATTGAAATTATATGGTGGTAAGATTAAACTGTTCGAGCATAAAGTACTATGCAGAGGATTTTTGTGTTAAATCTGTTGATAATTCTACGATGTGCTTTTGGTTGATTTTAGGATTGTGTAAAGATTGTTGGGGGCTAACTGATGGTTGTAATGCAGTCTTTTCCACTGATGCATGGTCTTTACATTACATGCTAAAATGCTTTGATCCTCTACTTTTCTATTTCGATTAGTTCAAAAATTATGAACTTGTTTTTTGATGTTCTGGAAATATATATATGCTTTGCAGGTTGTGCCATTTCAACAACGGAAGAAGTAGTAGAACAAGTCACCAAGCCTGAAACTGTGATTGGGATGGATCTTGGCACAACTTATTCTTGTGTAGGTGTACATCATCCTTGTGGTTACCTCGAAATTATACACAGTGATCAAGGGAATTATGTCACCCCGTCCTGGGTTTCGTTCACTGACAGCGAGATATTAATCGGTGAGGCTGCAAAGAACCAGACAGTCGTGAACCCGGAAAGAACTATCTTTGATGTCAAGAGGCTCATCGGAAGAAAGTAAGCCCGTAATAATCCAACTTAATGTAATAGTAGTAATGATTTCTGAGATAGTTATGGTTGATGTTATTGTATGGAATTGCAGGTTTGAAGACAAAGAGGTCCAGAGGCACATGAAACTTGTCCCATACAAGATTGTGAGCAAGGAAGGAAAGCCGTATATCGAGGTGAGAATCAAGGATGGAGAGACCAAGTTCTTTAGTCCTGAAGAGATTACTGCAATGATTATGACTAAGATGAAGGAAACGGTTGAGGCATTACTCAAAAAGAAGATCAATGATGCAGTGGTCACTGTCCCTGGTAATTAATCAATCAATCATTAGTACATCAACAAACGCTCGTATTTCTCGACTTCTGAGGGTTTAATCTTTGTAAATATATATGCAGCCTACTTCAATGATGCCCAGAGACAGGCCACCAAGGATGCTTGTGCTATCGCTGGGCTTAACGTGGCTAGGATCATCGACGAGCCTACAGCTGCAGTGATCGCCTATGATATTGACCGGAAAGCTAGCCAGAGGAACGTTCTGGTGTTTCATCTTGGTGGTCGTACCTGTTATGTCAGTATCTTGCGCATTGATAATGGAGATGTTGAGGTCCTTTCAACCAGTGCTGATACCCACTTTGGAGGTGAGGACTTTGATCGAAGAATCACGGACTACTTAATCTGGTTGATCAAGAACAAGCATGGAAGGGACATCATCATCAGCAAGGATGACATTGGAAAGTTGAGGAAGGAAGCAGAACGTGCCAAGATAGCACTCAATAGAGAGCAACAAGTCTGTGTCAAAATCGAATCACTCTTGTCGGAACCACTGAGCAGAAGTGAGTTCGAGCAACTGAGCAAAAATCTGCTGAGAAAGGCAATGAGACAAGTGATGGAGGCAATTCGAGAGGCTAAGTTGGAGAAGGAGCAGATTGATGAGATAGTGATGGTGGGTGGAAGTAGCAGAATCCCCAAGGTTCAACAGCTGCTCAAAGATTACTTCAAAGGCCAGAAACCCAGCAACCATGGAATTCACTCTGATGAAACTGTTGCTTTTGGTGCTTCCTTCCTGGCAGGCACCCTGAGCAAAGATGGCGTAAGTGGCCCATGCCCTCATAGTCTTCCTTTTTTGCATGATGTGCCATCATAGTGTAGATTCTGCGTCGGGTGCCCTCATAGTATTGTTTAGCTGCACGAGTTCGAATTTATCAGGTTTCCCGGGATTCATCCGGTTACCTATATAACGTGGCAATGTGTTTTACAAAAGGTGGGACCGAAATAAAAAAAATATTTATATTAATTGCTGTCCATAAAAGATAAGTCTTTATAATTTCCTTTTTTCTTCGTTTACTCCGCCGCTACCCTACAATCAGCCCCACCCCACCCCAAAAATAAATAATAAATAATTACTTGTCTTCATCTCCATTTATATCTCTGCCACCGCCAGAGCAAGTCACCCCAATCGCCACCGCCGCTGTCATGTCGATGTCGTCATTCCCGTTCCATTCCCCTCGGCAGAACTCCAACGTTCTCCCAGATCTCACCCTCTCTTCCGATGATCGCATCCCTAACCCTAGCAGGGGCGCCCACGTCATCACTTCGTTCAACGATCTCTGCCTCACTCTCGATTTCCCGTCTTCCAATCTCCGATTCTATCTTGTCCGGGGAAGCCTCTTCGTCACTTGCCTCGTCCCAAGGAACACCTCGATTTCAATCTCTACAATCCATGCGATTCTTTGCTTTGGCTTGCTGCCGATTTTGGGCAGGGAGGGGACTGCTCTGTTTTTGGTCTTTTTCCTTTTGACTCTGTTAGATTTCCGGTTTTTGGCCGGCTGGAGCAGGGGGATTGTACAGCTTCCTATTTCCTTTTGTGATTAATACAACATATCTAACTTCATCAAAAAACAATCCATGTAATTCTCTTTTGTTGTTCATCAACGAATTAACTCAACAAGTACAAACTTAATCTCAACAACAATGAGACCTAGCTTATCTATTCGTCTTCTCCGATTAATCTCACACACATGCCTTCTTCCGTCAGAATTGCAGCCTACTCCGACAGCATCTTGAGAATCGTCGTTCTCCCCAACGATTCGAACCCTAATCCCCATAATTTTGAATCAATTTTCGATCGGTTCAGCTCATGTTACCCTGTTTCAGGCCACACAACGTTCACCAAACCCTTCTCGATTGAGTATCGATGGGAGAAGAAAGGGTATGGGGATTTGCGGATAAAATGCGGCCAATGCCCTTATAGTGTTACCAAAATGCACAATATGCCATCATAGTTAAGATTCTGCATCGCGTGCCATCATAGTAACTTTTACGTGCATCGCGTGTCATTAAAGTAACTTTTAGGTGCACTTACCGAATTTTGCAGGTTTCTCAAATTCTAGCGGGTTACAAGTTGATGACGTGACTGTAAAAAATGTAATAATGATATTTATTTTACAATTTTAATTTTTTCAGGCGACAATTACTATTTTATAATACTTTAATATGTTAAATAAGAGTTTAAATGTAATAATTATATTTATTTTAACATTTTAATTTTTTAGGTGATAATTTTTTATATAATTCAAGTCAAGAGTGGAGTTACGAGAAGAACTATATTCTTATATTTGCGACGGGGATGCTGAGTGTAGCAAATAGTGGTGTGGCAAATAGTATTTGTTACTGCAAATTACTACATGAAATAGCAAATATCAACTATTTGCTACTGCATTTTTATGTCGTTGTAATTTTATAGTAGCTAAAGATCAATTTTTTTGTAGTGTTCGCACGAAATTTTCCTATGATGATCAAGACACTTAGTTGAACCCCGTGAAACCGTTTGATAGAAGTTCCTTGATATCTGCTTTTCATCCCGTAGAAAGACATCACAATATCTAGAGACATAAGTTCTTTCACCTTTTCTTGAATCGAGCGAAATGGAATGATAAATCAAATTGTCTGGCCTATTCTAAATATCAGTGTTTTTTTATGGATTGCGATTTCTCATTTTGTAAGTGTTTAAGTTGTTGATTGAATTTAAATAGGTTGTGATTAACAATTAACATCTCATATGGGAGATGTGAATGAATTTTCGCAAATATAAGAATAAAGTTGTTCTCGTAACTCCACTCTTGGCTTGAATTATATAAAAAATTATCACTTAAAAAAATTAAAATGTTAAAATAAATATAATTATCACATTTAAACTCTTATTTAACATATTAAAGTATTTAAAATAGTAATTGTCACCTGGAAAAATAAAATTGTAAAATAAATATCATTATTACATTTTTTTACAGCCACGTCATCAACTTGTAACCTGCTAGAATTTGAGAAACCTGGAAAATTCGGTAAGTGCACCTAAAAGTTACTATAATGGCACGTGATGCATCTAAAAGTTACAATAATGGCACGCGATGCAGAATCTTAACTATGATGGCATATCGTGCATTTTGGTAACACTATAAGGGCATGGGCCGCATTTTATCCCGTTGCGCACGCGCTGTAGGCGAGAGTGAGGAGTAGGGAGATTAGGTTGATGTGGCGGAGAGAGTGGAAGGATGGGATTTGGGCTAGCGTGAGCATGAAGCAACCGAAGATTGTTATGAATAGGTAGAGCTTTAGTTTGCCGTTAGGGTTTGATAGTAGGTAGATTGCCTGTCAAGGTAGGTTAAAACTTAATATGTTACATAAAGAAGTAGCAAAAAGAATTAGATTGGCACTGGACATCCTCGGTATCGAGTTTAAAATTATATATAAAGTTTCATATTTTCAGAGTTTGGAGTTGGGGAATTTGAAGTTCGGCTCCTCAACTACGTCATTTCGGTGAAATGTTGTCTTAAATTTTACGTAATTGTTACTGATAATCAACTTTTAGTATGTAATATTTACAATATCTGATCATAAATTATCCAGGTTTAATAAAAAAATTACCGGTGACACCTATAATTCATTTTTACTACTTAAGCAAACCTATAATAAAAAAAATTCTTGTGTATTTTAACCTAGTATTAGATAAATGAAATTTTTCTACTATTATCTGAAGAATTATTTTTCCCGGTGCCACCTTTTTTTATTTACAATTCGGCTCCGCCGTATACCAATCCTGCTTACGCCACTGGTTGATAGACTATTGTTTTGTTGGAATGGTAATTTTAATTCGATTTATCTGGTTCGATGTGGACAAGTAATATGATAGATATTGGTTGAAAAATATTTTTTTTTGTTTCTCTTCATCGTAATGCTATATTCTATCATTGGCTGGTTTCATGTAAAATTTGTAAGGTAATTGAATTTGTCCTTTTAACCATGACTATGGCTGAATTTGGCCAAATTAAACGGACATCGATAGACGATAGTTGCCCCAGTCTCGACCCATAATACATATCTAAAAACGAGTCAAGCTAAAATCGAACCAATCCAACCAAAAGCGTACTCGTTAATTCTACTCGATCGAGTTCAATGATTTTAGTGTAAAAAATTAAAGTTGGCTGACCTTCATGCATTGGCCTCCAAGAAGAATGCAAGCAACAACGGCACCGTAGCAAACTATGAACTGAATTGGGCCCACATAATAACGGGCCCATTTGGGGCCTGAAAATATTCAAAATAATAGTTTAATAAATAGACTAGTGTGCAAAAAATTAACTCCATGAAAAATGGTCAAGTATGGAGCTAAAAGTAGGCTTCATAAATGGTATTTGGAAACCGGGCCGCTACCCGAAATTCGTTCATTTAGGGCGGAGATTATCCATTGATCAGATAAAGTTGATGGTTACGGGCGAACTCAATACCCAGTTCGACTGAGAAATAGGTGAGAATGGGTTTGAAGGTACGTATACGCCTCATACCCAACCCGATGGATACCTAGTATGAAACGACGACATATTAGCCATAATATATCATTTATGTTTAACTAACCAACCCCAATTTCTCCTTTAGTTAGCCAGTTATTCACTTCAACTCATCGATCAAGTGACCCTCTCAATCGAAATCCTAATGTTTTTGAAAATCAAGTGAAATCTGAAAACGACAACACTTTAGAAAACATTTTATTTTCATAAACGTTTATTTCCTGTAAATTAATTACAATTTAGGGTTAATACACATTTTTGCCCAAGTTAACAAACATACTCTTCACTATTTTCTAACCGATTTAACATCCTCTAGCTAGAAGAGTTTAACAAATATGACCCCTATTTATTTTTTCGTCTACTTTTTGTCTAATATGTTGATTATACATGTTACTTCATATTATTTGTCCCCTATATCGCTAATTGGGATGGCTACAATCTGAAAATATTTAAATTAAAAATAAAAATAAAAATAAAAAGGAACACTATGAACACCTCCGTACATAATAGTAATTAACTGATTATAATATTAACCATTACTATCGACGAGTAACGAAATTGCACGTACCAAGGATCAGGTTAGCCATGTCACGAAATCGAAACAAGCGATTCCCAAGGTGCGCGTGGTGCTCGAGAACCAAGGAGAGCAAGTTGTAGTTGTAGAAAGTGACGGCGGCCGCCACCACCAAACACACGACGCCGCCGCCCCAGCCGAGGAGTGTGAAGGCGAACGGCAGGCTGAGTAGCGGCGGAGCTACGATCGACGTCGTCAAGTGGTACCCACAGTGGGCCCATGACCCTACAATTGAATTTTCAACAATATAATAATAATATATAGTTTAAGATAATTATTAATTAATTAGTCAGTCTTTGTTGTTATTAATGGAATTTGGTGAATGAATTGACTTTTCTTGGGATGACACGATCAATTTGACGATATGTGTGTGGTTGGATGATACAGACAATATCCGATTAAGTGTTCGGTTTGACTTGTATTAGGTTTCGGTGGATTTAAACCGACAGTGGCGAAGTCAGAGGAGTCTTTCCTAGTCCGAGCCCAGGATTCTTTAGACCTGAATAGTTAAAATATGAATATTTTTCGTATAAAAATATATTCAGTCGATGTATTTTATATATCGGACTCATAGTCAACTAGGATCCTGGCTTCGCCACTATAGACCGGTTTCTTTAAATCGTGATTCAAAGTGTTTAAACATATGAAAGAAATGCTTGAGTAAAATAAAAATAGGAAGATAGCACTTTGGCTCCCTCTACTTTGCCAACTTAACAGATAGCTCCTTATAATATAAATGGTTCTTTTTATCTCCATCTATTTTGATCACTTTATCGTTTGGGTCCTTCCGTTCCAACTTTCGTCTCCATGACGTTAATTAATGCGCATTCAATACATCACGTTAGCACCAATAGTCATAAACTAACTTACCAAGGATGTTTTAATTGAGAATATAAATATATATAATTAGGTTCTCCGACCAAATATATATATAATTAGTTAGATAAGATGAAATCGATTAGTAAAACGTTGATTTTAAGATCCTTCGTATTTATAATATTTTCGTGATACCTTCAGCGACTGGTTCGGCTTTTGCCTCAGGCTCACCAGTGCTTGTAACGGATCGTCCTTGTTTTCTTGCACTCATACTTCTGCGAGAAGATCCTGGCGAAACCTTCCCACGAGGTTATGATGTCTTCCGGTAGATTCATGTACCACTCCCTGGCTGGCCCCCCAAGCGTCGTCGGAAAAGCCCTGCAGTATGCGGCATCGCCGGCTTGCTGCATTTGCATGGCGATTTGGAAGGCTTGTAGGTGCTCATCCGGGTCGCCTGTCCCCACTTACCTATCCAGGTTGGGTGGCACCAACCCCTTAGGTAGCGGTTCAGCGAGTATCACCCTGGACAGAGGCTGGCGAACTGCCAACTGTGCGGGTGAGATTTGAGTAGCCGGGAGGAATTGCTGTAATACCTCAAGATGGGAGTCCTGCGGCGAATGCCTGACCTGAGTATTGGCCCCAAGGGTTTGAGCTTGCTGGGCGATCACCGTTTTCAGCATTTGGGTGAGCTCAGCATTTTGTTGTTCGAGGGACCGGAATCGCTGCTCCAATAGTTCGTAGGCATCGCCGACAGGAATAGTGCTTCGAGACTCAGAGTCATCTTCAAATTCGCGTTCCATGTTCCTGGTGAGATTTGGGTCTGCTCGAGAACCCGGGTTGATGTGCTTGACGGGTGTTACTCCATCTCCTCCTTCACTACCCTCGCCCGCCAGAGCGAGAATCGCTAATGAAGCCATTCACCTTCAAGAGTCGCCTGATCGCCCCCTATCTGGCGCGCCAATTGTTCCAGCCTTGTCGCCTGGCCCAATAATGGAAGCCCAAGCCTGTTGGTCTTCAGTGGGTGGTGTACCTCGTAAGCGATAATGTGGGTAGTTAGTTCAGGGGAAAGGGAGGTGATCAGTTTAAGGGATGGGAAGAGAGGCGAGTTACGTACCGCGGAGCGTTTGTCCGCTGGGTAAAGGTGTTGTCCCCTGGTTTATGGGACGTACAGGGGGTATTTATAGTACCCCTGTCGTGGTCGCCAAGGTTGAATCCTGATCACTCGTTTGTAGTCTCCATAGGATGTTGACACGTGTTCGCTTTGTCTTGGAACCCTAAGAGCCGCCGGGTTGGGCCGTCGCTATGGGCCTCCTTTCACCACTTGGGCTAGTTTGTTTGATCCGCCCACCCTGTCGCCTAGGTCCAACCATTGGCGTTGGCTACTGCGTGTGGGCCGCCGTCTGGGCCCTCAGGATGCTGGCGGGCCGGGCCCATCACTACTGGTAAAGTAACTACACATCACATAACCGAAACTGAATCGATCTAAAATACTTTATTTATTTATTTTTCAACTCATTTGTTGAACTACTTTAACCTGTCTGCACAGTAAATTAAGTGAATTAAGTGATGAACAATTATTCCTCTGTTTCGTATATATATGCCTTCAACAATCTGTTCATACATTAGCGAACAACCTATAAGTATTGGCATCAAGCCCACTCTGCCTGACGGCGGCGATGGCGGCGATAGCCCCGACCGTCGCGAATACAACGGCGATGGCGGAGTTGAGCCAGAAAACGAGGCTCCTCTTGGAAGGCTTGAAAGTCAGGTTGTAGAACACAAGGGGCAAAATGAAATCCAATGGGATGAAACCGAAAGCTCCAATTATAGCGTTGATGTCTCCGAAAAATGGCAGCATCGCCGCCAATGTGGTGGCGAGGACCACAGAGGCCGACCGAGATAGGATCCTCGGGACGACATTTCGCGCCGAGAATTGTTCTCTCTTTGGGTCGCCGAATAGGCTTTCGAGTACTTCGTTTGTCGGTTGCAAGTATACCTGATCAAAGAGAGAAGAGAAATGAGCAAATCTAAAGACTAATACATTAATCTAACCAATCCTTTTAAGAATACGTAAAATCTAGCCACTATTATTTAAAATCTCAAATCAGCCAATTGAGTGATTTTCGTTAATTTTTTAATCAAGTTAACGGAAATACAAACTTCAAATTTGACGTGGCAAACATTAAGTTGGCACATCAATTATTTTACCACATAAATAATAAAATTTTGAAAATTAAACAATGAAAGCAAAAAAAATTATTTTGCCACGTCAACTGACTTGGCATATGTTTGACCGGTAAAATGCATGTCATGTTAGCTCCGTTATCACTGTTATTAACAGTGTCAAATTTGTAGAATCCGTTGGCTTGATTTGTCTATCACTTTCAAAGATTTTGCATAAAAATTTAAAAAATGAAAGATAACAAATTATGTGGCAGATGATATGGAAATTTGAATATAAAATTTTGAAAATTTAAAAATTAAAGCAAAAAAATATATATAGCAAATGATATGACATATATTTGACTGGTAAAATGCATGTCACGTTAGCTTCGTTATTATTGTTATTAACTTTGTCAAATTCCTAGAATTCGTTGGCTAGATTTGTCACCACTTCCAAAAATTTGGCATAAAAAATGTCATTAAAATAGTAGTGACTAGATTTGACATATCACGAAAGATTTGACTAGATTAATATATTAGTCCTAATTTTAACGTAAATACTCGAAAAGAAATTACTATCGACAATAAATACTATTAAATAAAAAAAATATTACATACCACTGCCACGGCGGACAACTGAAGAATGGTGAAAACATTCGTCATCAGAACAAACCACTTCGGCACAAGGGCCTTCCCATCCACCACAAAGTTACTAAGAACAAGCCCATGGGCCTCATTCCCAAAAGCCCAATACCCAGAAATCGCCACGCTGAAAAACGTCGCCAAAATGACTGCGTAGCAAACGCACAGCCCTTTAAACATCTTCCCCTTCACCGGCGGCGCCACCGTGGCCTGAATCTCCGTATGATCCCGTTGCCGTAGGTGGTGGCGATGATGGCGACGGCGTTGAAGACTCCGAAGAGACGGTCCTGGGTGTTGTCTCCGGGGAGGGAATATGAGGCGGCGGCGGAGGAGGAACGGTGGTGGCCGATGTGGACGGCGGCGGCGGTGGCGCACGCGCTGTAGGCGAGAGTGAGGAGTAGGGAGATTAGGTTGATGTGGCGGAGAGAGTGGAAAGATGGGATTTGGGCTAGCGTGAGCATGAAGCAACCGAAGATTGTTATGAATAGGTATAGCTTTAGTTTGCCGTTAGGGTTTGATAGTAGGTAGATTGCCTGTGAAGGTAGGTTAAAACTTAATATGTTGACATAAAGAAGTACAATATAGCAAAAAAAAAAAAAAAAAATTTGGCACTGCCCATCCGCAGTATCGAGTCTAAAATTATATATGAAGTTTCGTATTTTCAGAGTTTGGGGTTGGGGAATTTGAAGCTCGGCTCCTCTATTACGTCATTCGGTGAAATGTTGTCTTAAATTTTACGTAATTGTTACTTATAATCAACTTTTAGTATGTAATATTTACAATATCTGATCATAAATTATCCAAGTTTAATGAAAAAATTGTCGGTGACACTTATAATTCATTTTTACTACTTAAGCAAACCTATAATAAAAAAACATTCTTGTGCATTTTTACTTAGTATTAGATTAATGATTTTTTTCTACTATTATCTAAATTTGAAGAATTATTTTTTGTGGTGGCGCCTTTTTTTATTTACAATTTGGCTCCCCCGTATACCAATCCTGGTTACGCCACTGGTTGATAGGCGATTGTTTTATGTTGGAATGGTCATTTTAATTCGATTTATCTAGTTCGATGTGGACAAGTAATATGATAGATATTGGTTGAAAAATATTTTTTTTGTTTCTCTTCATCGTAATGCTATATTCTATCATTGGCTGGTTTCATGTAAAATTTGTAAGGTAGTTGAATTTGTCCTTTTAACCATGACTATGGCTGAATTTGGCCAAATTAAACGGACATCGATAGACGATAGTTGCCCCAGTCTCGACCCATAATACATATCTAAAAACGAGTCAAGCTAAAATCGAACCAATCCAACCAAAAGCGTACTCGTTAATTCTACTCGATCGAGTTCAATGATTTTAGTGTAAAAAATTAAAGTTGGCTGACCTTCATGCATTGGCCTCCAAGAAGAATGCAAGCAACAACGGCACCGTAGCAAACTATGAACTGAATTGGGCCCACATAATAACGGGCCCATTTGGGGCCTGAAAATATTCAAAATAATAGTTTAATAAATAGACTAGTGTGCAAAAAATTAACTCCATGAAAAATGGTCAAGTATGGAGCTAAAAGTAGGCTTCATAAATGGTATTTGGAAACCGGGCCGCTACCCGAAATTCGTTCATTTAGGGCGGAGATTATCCATTGATCAGATAAAGTTGATGGTTACGGGCGAACTCAATACCCAGTTCGACTGAGAAATAGGTGAGAATGGGTTTGAAGGTACGTATACGCCTCATACCCAACCCGATGGATACCTAGTATGAAACGACGACATATTAGCCATAATATATCATTTATGTTTAACTAACCAACCCCAATTTCTCCTTTAGTTAGTCAGTTATTCACTTCAACTCATCGATCAAGTGACCCTCTCAATCGAAATCCTAATGTTTTTGAAAATCAAGTGAAATCTGAAAACGACAACACTTTAGAAAACATTTTATTTCATAAACGTTTATTTCCTGTAAATTAATTACAATTTAGGGTTAATACACATTTTTGCCCAAGTTAACAAACATACTCTTCACTATTTTCTAACCGATTTAACATCCTCTAGCTAGAAGAGTTTAACAAATATGACCCCTGTTTATTTTTTCGTCTACTTTTTTGTCTAATATGTTGATTATACATGTTACTTCATATTATTTGTCCCCTATATTGCTAATTGGGATGGCTACAATCTGAAAATATTTAAATTAAAAATAAAAATAAAAATAAAAAGGAACACTATGAACACCTCCGTACATAATAGTAATTAACTGATTATAATATTAACCATTACTATCGACGAGTAACGAAATTGCACGTACCAAGGATCAGGTTAGCCATGTCACGAAATCGAAACAAGCGATTCCCAAGGTGCGCGTGGTGCTCGAGAACCAAGGAGAGCAAGTTGTAGTTGTAGAAAGTGACGGCGGCCGCCACCACCAAACACACGACGCCGCCGCCCCAGCCGAGGAGTGTGAAGGCGAACGGCAGGCTGAGTAGCGGCGGAGCTACGATCGACGTCGTCAGTGGTACCCACAGTGGGCCCATGACCCTACAATTGAATTTTCAACAATATAATAATAATATATAGTTTAAGATAATTATTAATTAATTAGTCAGTCTTTGTTGTTATTAATGGAATTTGGTGAATGAATTGACTTTTCTTGGATGACACGATCAATTTGACGATATGTGTGTGGTTGGATGATACAGACAATACCGATTAAGTGTTCGGTTTGACTTGTATTAGGTTTCGGTGGATTTAAACCGACAGTGGCGAAGTCAGAGAGTCTTTCCTAGTCCGAGCCCAGGATTCTTTAGACTTGAATAGTTAAATATGAATATTTTTCGAAATAAAAATATATTCAGTCGATGTATTTTATATATCGGACTCATAGTCAACTAGGATCCTGGCTTCGCCACTATAGACCGGTTTCTTTAAATCGTGATTCAAAGTGTTTAAACATATGAAAGAAATGCTTGAGTAAAATAAAAATAGGAAGATAGCACTTTGGCTCCCTCTACTTTGCCAACTTAACAGATAGCTCCTTATAATATAAATGGTTCTTTTTATCTCCATCTATTTTGATCACTTTATCGTTTGGGTCCTTCCGTTCCAACTTTCGTCTCCATGACGTTAATTAATGCGCATTCAATACATCACGTTAGCACCAATAGTCATAAACTAACTTACCAAGGATGTTTTAATTGAGAATATAAATATATATAATTAGGTTCTCCGACCAAATATATATATAATTAGTTAGATAAGATGAAATCGATTAGTAAAACGTGTGATTTTAAGATCCTTCGTATTTTATAATATTTTTCGTGATACCTTCAGCGACTGGTTCGGCTTTTGCCTCAGGCTCACCAGTGCTTGTAACGGGATCGTCCTTGTTTTCTTGCACTCATACTTCTGCGAGAAGATCCTGGCGAAACCTTCCCACGAGGTTATGATGTCTTCCGGTAGATTCATGTACCACTCCCTGGCTGGCCCCCCAAGCGTCGTCGGAAAAGCCCTGCAGTATGCGGCATCGCCGGCTTGCTGCATTTGCATGGCGATTTGGAAGGCTTGTAGGTGCTCATCCGGGTCGCCTGTCCCCACTTACCTATCCAGGTTGGGTGGCACCAACCCCTTAGGTAGCGGTTCAGCGAGTATCACCCTGGACAGAGGCTGGCGAACTGCCAACTGTGTGGGTGAGATTTGAGTAGCCGGGAGGAATTGCTGTAATACCTCAAGATGGGAGTCCTGCGGCGAATGCCTGACCTGAGTATTGGCCCCAAGGGTTTGAGCTTGCTGGGCGATCACCGTTTTCAGCATTTGGGTGAGCTCAGCATTTTGTTGTTCGAGGGACCGGAATCGCTGCTCCAATAGTTCGTAGGCATCGCCGACAGGAATAGTGCTTCGAGACTCAGAGTCATCTTCAAATTCGCGTTCCATGTTCCTGGTGAGATTTGGGTCTGCTCGAGAACCCGGGTTGATGTGCTTGACGGGTGTTACTCCATCTCCTCCTTCACTACCCTCGCCCGCCAGAGCGAGAATCGCTAATGAAGCCATTCACCTTCAAGAGTCGCCTGATCGCCCCCTATCTGGCGCGCCAATTGTTCCAGCCTTGTCGCCTGGCCCAATAATGGAAGCCCAAGCCTGTTGGTCTTCAGTGGGTGGTGTACCTCGTAAGCGATAATGTGGGTAGTTAGTTCAGGGGAAAGGGAGGTGATCAGTTTAAGGGATGGGAAGAGAGGCGAGTTACGTACCGCGGAGCGTTTGTCCGCTGGGTAAAGGTGTTGTCCCCTGGTTTATGGGACGTACAGGGGTATTTATAGTACCCCTGTCGTGGTCGCCAAGGTTGAATCCTGATCACTCGTTTGTAGTCTCCATAGGATGTTGACACGTGTTCGCTTTGTCTTGGAACCCTAAGAGCCGCCGGGTTGGGCCGTCGCTATGGGCCTCCTTTCACCACTTGGGCTAGTTTGTTTGATCCGCCCACCCTGTCGCCTAGGTCCAACCATTGGCGTTGGCTACTGCGTGTGGGCCGCCGTCTGGGCCCTCAGGATGCTGGCGGGCCGGGCCCATCACTACTGGTAAAGTAACTACACATCACATAACCGAAACTGAATCGATCTAAAATACTTTATTTATTTATTTTTCAACTCATTTGTTGAACTACTTCAACCTGTCTGCACAGTAAATTAAGTGAATTAAGTGATGAACAATTATTCCTCTGTTTCGTATATATATGCCTTCAACAATCTGTTCATACATTAGCGAACAACCTATAAGTATTGGCATCAAGCCCAATCTGCCTGACGGCGGCGATGGCGGCGATAGCCCCGACCGTCGCGAATACAACGGCGATGGCGGAGTTGAGCCAGAAAACGAGGCTCCTCTTGGAAGGCTTGAAAGTCAGGTTGTAGAACACAAGGGGCAAAATGAAATCCAATGGGATGAAACCGAAAGCTCCAATTATAGCGTTGATGTCTCCGAAAAATGGCAGCATCGCCGCCAATGTGGTGGCGAGGACCACAGAGGCCGACCGAGATAGGATCCTCGGGACGACATTTCGCGCCGAGAATTGTTCTCTCTTTGGGTCGCCGAATAGGCTTTCGAGTACTTCGTTTGTCGGTTGCAAGTATACCTGATCAAAGAGAGAAGAGAAATGAGCAAATCTAAAGACTAATACATTAATCTAACCAATCCTTTTAAGAATACGTAAAATCTAGCCACTATTATTTAAAATCTCAAATCAGCCAATTGAGTGATTTTCGTTAATTTTTTAATCAAGTTAACGGAAATACAAACTTCAAATTTGACGTGGCAAAAAATTAAGTTGGCACATCAATTATTTTACCACATAAATAATAAAATTTTGAAAATTAAACAATGAAAGCAAAAAAAATTATTTTGCCACGTCAACTGACTTGGCATATGTTTGACCGGTAAAATGCATGTCATGTTAGCTCCGTTATCACTGTTATTAACAGTGTCAAATTTGTAGAATCCGTTGGCTTGATTTGTCTATCACTTTCAAAGATTTTGCATAAAAATTTAAAAAATGAAAGATAACAAATTATGTGGCAGATGATATGGAAATTTGAATATAAAATTTTGAAAATTTAAAAATTAAAGCAAAAAATATATATATAGCAAATGATATGACATATATTTGACTGGTAAAATGCATGTCACGTTAGCTTCGTTATTATTGTTATTAACTTGTCAAATTCCTAGAATTCGTTGGCTAGATTTTGTCACCACTTCCAAAAATTTGGCATAAAAAATGTCATTAAAATAGTAGTGACTAGATTTGACATATCACGAAAGATTTGACTAGATTAATATATTAGTCCTAATTTTAACGTAAATACTCGAAAAGAAATTACTATCGACAATAAATACTATTAAATAAAAAAAATATTACATACCACTGCCACGGCGGACAACTGAAGAATGGTGAAAACATTCGTCCATCAGAACAAACCACTTCGGCACAAGGGCCTTCCCATCCACCACAAAGTTACTAAGAACAAGCCCATGGGCCTCATTCCCAAAAGCCCAATACCCAGAAATCGCCACGCTGAAAAACGTCGCCAAAATGACTGCGTAGCAAACGCACAGCCCTTTAAACATCTTCCCCTTCACCGGCGGCGCCACCGTGGCCTGAATCTCCGTATGATCCCGTTGCCGTAGGTGGTGGCGATGATGGCGACGGCGTTGAAGACTCCGAAGAGACGGTCCTGGTGTTGTCTCCGGGGAGGGAATATGAGGCGGCGGCGGAGGAGGAACGGTGGTGGCCGATGTGGACGGCGGCGGCGGTGGCGCACGCGCTGTAGGCGAGAGTGAGGAGTAGGGAGATTAGGTTGATGTGGCGGAGAGAGTGGAAAGATGGGATTTGGGCTAGCGTGAGCATGAAGCAACCGAAGATTGTTATGAATAGTATAGCTTTAGTTTGCCGTTAGGGTTTGATAGTAGGTAGATTGCCTGTGAAGGTAGGTTAAAATTAATATGTTGACATAAAGAAGTACAATATAGCAAAAAAAAAAAAAAAAAATTTTTGGCACTGCCCATCCGCAGTATCGAGTCTAAAATTATATATGAAGTTTCGTATTTTCAGAGTTTGGGGTTGGGAATTTGAAGCTCGGCTCCTCTATTACGTCATTCGGTGAAATGTTGTCTTAAATTTTACGTAATTGTTACTTATAATCATACTTTTAGTATGTAATATTTACAATATCTGATCATAAATTATCCAAGTTTAATGAAAAAATTGTCGGTGACACTTATAATTCATTTTTACTACTTAAGCAAACCTATAATAAAAAAACATTCTTGTGCATTTTTACTTAGTATTAGATTAATGATTTTTTTCTACTATTATCTAAATTTGAAGAATTATTTTTTGTGGTGGCGCCTTTTTTTATTTACAATTTGGCTCCCCCGTATACCAATCCTGTTAAGCACTGGTTGATAGGCGATTGTTTTATGTTGGAATGGTCATTTTAATTCGATTTATCTAGTTCGATGTGGACAAGTAATATGATAGATATTGGTTGAAAAATATTTTTTTTTGTTTCTCTTCATCGTAATGCTATATCTATCATTGGCTGGTTTCATGTAAAATTTGTAAGGTAGTTGAATTTGTCCTTTTAACCATGACTATGGCTGAATTTGGCCAAATAAACGGACATCGATAGACGATAGTTGCCCCAGTCTCGACCCATAATACATATCTAAAAACGAGTCAAGCTAAAATCGAACCAATCCAACCAAAAGCGTACTCGTTAATTCTACTCGATCGAGTTCAATGATTTTAGTGTAAAAAATTAAAGTTGGCTGACCTTCATGCATTGGCCTCCAAGAAGAATGCAAGCAACAACGCACCGTAGCAAACTATGAACTGAATTGGGCCCACATAATAACGGGCCCATTTGGGGCCTGAAAATATTCAAAATAATAGTTTAATAAATAGACTAGTGTGCAAAAAATTAACTCCATGAAAAATGGTCAAGTATGGAGCTAAAAGTAGGCTTCATAAATGGTATTTGGAAACCGGGCCGCTACCCGAAATTCGTTCATTTAGGGCGGAGATTATCCATTGATCAGATAAAGTTGATGTTACGGGCGAACTCAATACCCAGTTCGACTGAGAAATAGGTGAGAATGGGTTTGAAGGTACGTATACGCCTCATACCCAACCCGATGGATACCTAGTATGAAACGACGACATATTAGCCATAATATATCATTTATGTTTAACTAACCAACCCCAATTTCTCCTTTAGTTAGTCAGTTATTCACTTCAACTCATCGATCAAGTGACCCTCTCAATCGAAATCCTAATGTTTTTGAAAATCAAGTGAAATCTGAAAACGACAACACTTTGAAAAACATTTATTTTCATAAACGTTTATTTCCTGTAAATTAATTACAATTTAGGGTTAATACACATTTTTGCCCAAGTTAACAAACATACTCTTCACTATTTTCTAACCGATTTAACATCCTCTAGCTAGAAGAGTTTAACAAATATGACCCCTGTTTATTTTTTCGTCTACTTTTTGTCTAATATGTTGATTATACATGTTACTTCATATTATTTGTCCCCTATATTGCTAATTGGGATGGCTACAATCTGAAAATATTTAAATTAAAAATAAAATAAAATAAAAAGGAACACTATGAACACCTCCGTACATAATAGTAATTAACTGATTATAATATTAACCATTACTATCGACGAGTAACGAAATTGCACGTACCAAGGATCAGGTTAGCCATGTCACGAAATCGAAACAAGCGATTCCCAAGGTGCGCTGGTGCTCGGAACCAAGGAGAGCAAGTTGTAGTTGTAGAAAGTGACGGCGGCCGCCACCACCAAACACACGACGCCGCCGCCCCAGCCGAGGAGTGTGAAGGCGAACGGCAGGCTGATAGCGGCGGAGCTACGATCGACGTCGTCAAGTGGTACCCACAGTGGGCCCATGACCCTACAATTGAATTTTCAACAATATAATAATATATAGTTTAAGATAATTATTAATTAATTAGTCAGTCTTTGTTGTTATAATGGAATTTGGTGAATGAATTGACTTTTCTTGGGATGACACGATCAATTTGACGATAGTGTGTGGTGTTGATGCCTTCAGCGACTGGTTCGGCTTTTGCCTCAGGCTCACCAGTGCTTGTAACGGGATCGTCCTTGTTTTCTTGCACTCATACTTCTGCGAGAAGATCCTGGCGAAACCTTCCCACGAGGTTATGATGCTTCCGGTAGATTCATGTACCACTCCCTGGCTGGCCCCCAAGCGTCGCCGGAAAAGCCCTGCAGTATGCGGCATCGCCGGCTTGCTGCATTTGCATGGCGATTTGGAAGGCTTGTAGGTGCTCATCCGGGTCGCCTGTCCCCACTTACCTATCCAGGTTGGGTGGCACCAACCCCTTAGGTAGCGGTTCAGCGAGTATCGCCCTGGACAGAGGCTGGCGAACTGCCAACTGTGCGGGTGAGATTTGAGTAGCCGGGAGGAATTGCTGTAATACCTCAAGATGGGAGTCCTGCGGCGAATGCCTGACCTGAGTATTGGCCCCAAGGGTTTGAGCTTGCTGGGCGATCACCGTTTTCAGCATTTGGGTGAGCTCAGCATTTTGTTGTTCGAGGGACCGGAATCGCTGCTCCAATAGTTCGTAGGCATCGCCGACAGGAATAGTGCTTCGAGACTCAGAGTCATCTTCAAATTCGCGTTCCATGTTCCTGGTGAGATTTGGGTCTGCTCGAGAACCCGGGTTGATGTGCTTGACGGGTGTTACTCCATCTCCTCCTTCACTACCCTCGCCCGCCAGAGCGGAATCGCTGATGAAGCCATTCACCTTAAGAGTCGCCTGATCGCCCCCTATCTGGCGCGCCAATTGTTCCAGCCTTGTCGCCTGGCCCAATAATGGAAGCCCAAGCCTGTTGGTCTTCAGTGGTGGTGTACCTCGTAAGCGATAATGTGGGTAGTTAGTTCAGGGGAAAGGGAGGTGATCAGTTTAAGGGATGGGAAGAGAGGCGAGTTACGTACCGCGGAGCGTTTGTCCGCTGGGTAAAGGTGTTGTCCCCTGGTTTATGGGACGTACAGGGGGTATTTATAGTACCCCTGTCGTGGTCGCCAAGGTTGAATCCTGACCACTCGTTTGTAGTCTCCATAGGATGTTGACACGTGTTCGCTTTGTCTTGGAACCCTAAGAGCCGCCGGGTTGGGCCGTCGCTTTGGGCCTCCTTTCACCACTTGGGCTAGTTTGTTTGATCCGCCCACCCTGTCGCCTAGGTCCAACCATTGGCGTTGGCTACTGCGTGTGGGCCGCCGTCTGGGCCCTCAGGATGCTGGCGGGCCGGGCCCATCACTACTGGTAAAGTAACTACACATCACATAACCGAAACTGAATCGATCTAAAATACTTTATTTATTTATTTTTCAACTCATTTGTTGAACTACTTCAACCTGTCTGCACAGTAAATTAAGTGATGAACAATTATTCCTCTGTTTCGTATATATATGCCTTCAACAATCTGTTCATACATTAGCGAACAACCTATAAGTATTGGCATCAAGCCCAATCTGCCTGACGGCGGCGATGGCGGCGATAGCCCCGACCGTCGCGAATACAACGGCGATGGCGGAGTTGAGCCAGAAAACGAGGCTCCTCTTGGAAGGCTTGAAAGTCAGGTTGTAGAACACAAGGGGCAAAATGAAATCCAATGGGATGAAACCGAAAGCTCCAATTATAGCGTTGATGTCTCCGAAAAATGGCAGCATCGCCGCCAATGTGGTGGCGAGGACCACAGAGGCCGACCGAGATAGGATCCTCGGGACGACATTTCGCGCCGAGAATTGTTCTCTCTTTGGGTCGCCGAATAGGCTTTCGAGTACTTCGTTTGTCGGTTGCAAGTATACCTGATCAAAGAGAGAAGAGAAATGAGCAAATCTAAAGACTAATACATTAATCTAACCAATCCTTTTAAGAATACGTAAAATCTAGCCACTATTATTTAAAATCTCAAATCAGCCAATTGAGTGATTTTCGTTAATTTTTTAATCAAGTTAACGGAAATACAAACTTCAAATTTGACGTGGCAAACATTAAGTTGGCACATCAATTATTTTACCACATAAATAATAAAATTTTGAAAATTAAACAATGAAAGCAAAAAAAATTATTTTGCCACGTCAACTGACTTGGCATATGTTTGACCGGTAAAATGCATGTCATGTTAGCTCCGTTATCACTGTTATTAACAGTGTCAAATTTGTAGAATCCGTTGGCTTGATTTGTCTATCACTTTCAAAGATTTTGCATAAAAATTTAAAAAATGAAAGATAACAAATTATGTGGCAGATGATATGGAAATTTGAATATAAAATTTTGAAAATTTAAAAATTAAAGCAAAAAATATATATATAGCAAATGATATGACATATATTTGACTGGTAAAATGCATGTCACGTTAGCTTCGTTATTATTGTTATTAACTTTGTCAAATTCCTAGAATTCGTTGGCTAGATTTGTCACCACTTCCAAAAATTTGGCATAAAAAATGTCATTAAAATAGTAGTGACTAGATTTGACATATCACGAAAGATTTGACTAGATTAATATATTAGTCCTAATTTTAACGTAAATACTCGAAAAGAAATTACTATCGACAATAAATACTATTAAATAAAAAAAATATTACATACCACTGCCACGGCGGACAACTGAAGAATGGTGAAAACATTCGTCATCAGAACAAACCACTTCGGCACAAGGGCCTTCCCATCCACCACAAAGTTACTAAGAACAAGCCCATGGGCCTCATTCCCAAAAGCCCAATACCCAGAAATCGCCACGCTGAAAAACGTCGCCAAAATGACTGCGTAGCAAACGCACAGCCCTTTAAACATCTTCCCCTTCACCGGCGGCGCCACCGTGGCCTGAATCTCCGGTATGATCCCGTTGCCGTAGGTGGTGGCGATGATGGCGACGGCGTTGAAGACTCCGAAGAGACGGTCCTGGGTGTTGTCTCCGGGGAGGGAATATGAGGCGGCGGCGGAGGAGGAACGGTGGTGGCCGATGTGGACGGCGGCGGCGGTGGCGCACGCGCTGTAGGCGAGAGTGAGGAGTAGGGAGATTAGGTTGATGTGGCGGAGAGAGTGGAAAGATGGGATTTGGGCTAGCGTGAGCATGAAGCAACCGAAGATTGTTATGAATAGGTATAGCTTTAGTTTGCCGTTAGGGTTTGATAGTAGGTAGATTGCCTGTGAAGGTAGGTTAAAACTTAATATGTTGACATAAAGAAGTACAATATAGCAAAAAAAAAAAAAAAAATTTGGCACTGCCCATCCGCAGTATCGAGTCTAAAATTATATATGAAGTTTCGTATTTTCAGAGTTTGGGGTTGGGGAATTTGAAGCTCGGCTCCTCTATTACGTCATTTCGGTGAAATGTTGTCTTAAATTTTACGTAATTGTTACTTATAATCAACTTTTAGTATGTAATATTTACAATATCTGATCATAAATTATCCAAGTTTAATGAAAAAATTGTCGGTGACACTTATAATTCATTTTTACTACTTAAGCAAACCTATAATAAAAAAACATTCTTGTGCATTTTTACTTAGTATTAGATTAATGAATTTTTTTCTACTATTATCTAAATTTGAAGAATTATTTTTTGTGGTGGCGCCTTTTTTTATTTACAATTTGGCTCCCCCGTATACCAATCCTGGTTACGCCACTGGTTGATAGGCGATTGTTTTATGTTGGAATGGTCATTTTAATTCGATTTATCTGGTTCGATGTGGACGAGTATTATGAGAGATATTGGTTGGAAATGATTTTTTTGTTTATCTTCATCGTAATGTTATATTCTATCATTGGTCGGTTTCATGTAAAATTTGTAAGGTAGTTGAATTTGTCCTTTTAACCCTGACTATGGCTGAATTTGGCCAAATTAAACGGACATCGATAGACGATAGTTGCCCCAGTCTCGACCCATAATACATATCTAAAAACGAGTCAAGCTAAAATCGAACCAATCCAACCAAAAGCGTACTCGTTAATTCTACTCGATCGAGTTCAATGATTTTAGTGTAAAAAATTAAAGTTGGCTGACCTTCATGCATTGGCCTCCAAGAAGAATGCAAGCAACAACGGCACCGTAGCAAACTATGAACTGAATTGGGCCCACGTAATAACGGGCCCATTTGGGACCTGAAAATATTCAAATAATAGTTTAATAACGGGCCCATTTGGGTCAATTGGGCAAGGATTACCCATTGATTAGATAAAGTTGATGGTTACGGACGAACTCAATACTCGGTTCGTGCGAGAAATGGGCGGAGATGAGTTTATACGTTTCATACCCAACCCGATAGGTATTCCGTATGAAACTACGATATATTAGCCATAATAACCGATGACACGCACGAGAAGAGAATTAATTAATACTATCGACGAGTAACGAGATTACACGTACCAAGGATCAGGTTAGCCATGTCACGAAATCGAAACAAGCGATTCCCGAGGTGAGCGTGGTGCTCGAGAACCAAAGACAACAAGTTGTAGTTGTAGAAAGTGACGGCGGCCGCCACCACCAAACACACGACGCCGCCGCCCCAGCCGAGGAGCGTGAAGGCGAAGGGAAGGCTGAGCAGCGGCGGAGCTACAATCGACGTCGTCAAGTGGTACCCACAGTGGGCCCATGACCCTACAATTGAATTTCAGCAATATAATAATAATATATAGTTGAAGATAATTATTAATTAGTCAGTCTTTGTTGTTATTAATGGAATTTGGTGAATGATATTGACTTTTCTTGGGATCGGTTTAATTGATTTTGATCACGACAAATTGGTGACACGATCAATTTGACGATATGTGTATATGGTTGGTTGATACAGACAATATGCGATTAAATGTTCGGTTTGACTGGTTCCGATTAGGATTCGGTGGATTTAGACCGGTTTCTATGAATCGTGATTCAAAGAGTTAAAACCTATGAAAGGGATAATAGGCGGGAGGCTCTGTATTTATGTGTACGTAAAAACTCTCTTACTTTGAACGTGTAACATATATATATTTTTGTTAGTTTTTCATTGAACGTCGTTACGATTTTGATAACATGTTATGCTGACTCGTCTCTAAAATGATGTCGTTTTGTGAGTTACAAAGTGAAGATTTTTGTTGGAGCGAAGATTGAAGGTGAGACGCTGGTGAAAAAGTTCAAGAGACAGAGGACGAGGGGATGAAAATTCCCTTGAAATCATAACTTGCAAAACGACGTCTTTTTATTGACGTGTCAAAACTGGCCACCAACAAGATGAGTCAGCAAAACATGTTAGCAAAATCGTAATGACGTCTAACGAAAATCTAACATAAGGGCTTATATGTTAAACGTTCTAAGTATGAGCTTTTGTTATATGCAAATAATTATATGAAAGCTTGTTTGTTATCTTTTCATAGTACAGTGGTTCTGACTTATTATCTCTGAAGAAAAAGACGATAAAGATTCAAAGAGTTATTTATTTAATTTGTGGCAAAAATGTATCTTACAAGTTATTAAACGAACTGGTTTGGTGACCGATTCACGGTTTTGATTTATGATAACCATGATCGGTACCAAAAATAAATAAAAAAAGATAAAAAAATATTGTTATGGTGACAAAAAAAAAATGTTGTAATCGTAGTAAATTCGTGATTTCTTACAAGAAATAAATATGATTTATTCGGCATAAATATATGATTTTAACTTTGTACCTTTGGATTTGAGTACGAAAAGAGCTCCGGCGTCCAACTCTGCCGCCTTCTGCTGCTGCATACCACCACTACAACCACCGGATGAAGTTCCGCCGTCTTCATGAAGCTTGGAGTCGGAAGCAACAGGCGGCGCCGCCGTCCCCATAGAAAGAATCAATTTCCGATCAAAGAGACAGAGGAATCGATCATTCAACAGTCTTTGTTCCTCGTCTGTAGTACTCTGTACCTGTTATTTATATAGAAATAGAAATGATAAATTAGTTAATTTTTAAAGTGGTGGGCCATAGTGAGCACGAAGAACTAGAAGTGTGGAAAATATGATTGGGTTAATATCAAGATTGATCACCCAATTCAGGGTAGTTTGTAAATGAGTCACTCAATGATATTATATTTTTGAAATAAGCCTACTACTATCATTTATTGATCATAGTCGATCGAACAAGAGTCACTCGATTCAACATCTTTATGCAGTTCAAACCGGTCGTTACATAACAAATTTGAGAGAATATTCGAACCTCTCACGTGGTATCAAACCCCGAGACACCAATGCAAAATCGTTCGATTCATCCCAACCTTAATTGGAACCTCCAAGGATGTATCGAAGACAACCCACGAAAGAAACATGGAATGCATACGGGGTGAGCCTAAGATGAATCACCTTCACTCGTATCGTTGAAGGTGATTCTCATAACGAATCAATTAGGAAGTCCTACTTTTGGTTAATCGTCAGAACTCTGACCGAAAAAGTTCATTTCCAAGTTCGAATCCCATAACCGTCACGAACGGGGAGTAAAAAACTCTCCACCTTAGCCTGAGATATGCTCTTCAAATTCATCACTCTTTGAGCTAGCCGGGTGTCATTAGACAGAATCATTCCTCGAAATCAGATGTGAACCCTCTGAATTTGATGAACAATGCCACCTTCATCTGAAAGCCGGCCCCGACTTTCAGCCCTATGATCTTCTTAATGTTCCGTGAACACCTCATAAGCTTTCTAATCTCCATTGTTCCAATACTGTTATAGCATCAGTAGAGGCATCCTTGCTATGAATCGGATGTTCATTCTGTAGTTTTCACGGCTGTAACAAAAGTAAACAAGTTCAAGTTGCAGTGAAACCAACAGCGCTGACGAAATCTTGAAATGCATCAACTTGCGTACCTGTGGAGCGCAGTCCCTTCACCTTCCCGTTCACGAGGATGTCATACGTGTCATCGTCGGGAACGAGGCCTCTGTCAAGCATCTCAGTGTGTAATCTAAAAGCCTCCTGCAAATTACCTTCTCTAAAGTTCCCAGCAATTAGGGTATTGTAAATCAGAACATTTGGAGTGATGCTCTTCTTATCCATCTCTTCCAGAACTTTTCGTGCATTCTCTACCTGTCCTTCTTTACATAGGTGGTTTATTAGGACACCGTATGTTACGTGGTTAGGAACAATGCCCTTGGCAAGCATCTCCGAGTAAAGATCGGCAGCAGGAAGTAGCTGGTCAGCCCTCAACAGACTGTCAATTACCGTAGTGTAGGTTTTCGAGTCGCATGGAACTCCCTCGGCCTGCATTCTCGTGAACAATTTCATCACTGCCTCGTTGTTGTGGAGATTCCTGAAGCCACTCATCACGCTATTGTAGACAATTGTATTAGGAGTTAACCCGACATCGAGGAGTTCGCAGAATAACTTCCACGCACTTTCCATGTCTCCGTTCTTGCCAAATCCATTTATCAGACTGCCGTATAGAGTAACATCGGCTTGAAGTCCTTTGCTTTTGACATCATTCCACATTTGCATAGCAAGATACATGTTATTGCTTCTGCACAAGCCATGAATCAGAGAGGAATAAGTGTTTACAGTTGGATTGATTCCAGCTTCTTGCATCTCTCTGTGAACTGCCAAAGCAGATTTGATACAGCTTTCCTTCACGAATCCGTTAATAATGCAGTTATATGTGAAAGCTGAAGGAACAAAGCCTTGTTCTGCAAACTTCCTTAGCATCTCTTGTGCTTCAGATGTTCGACCGACTTTGCAGGCCCCATTAATTAAACAATTATATGTGTGAGCCGTGGGGAGAATATTCTCTCCGTCCATCTGCTTAAACATGTTCAAGGCACGATCGGTGTCACCTTTCTTAGAGTAGCCATGTACCAGAAACTCATACGTGAGCGCATTTGGCTTGAAACCCAAGTCCCGGAGCTGGGAGAACAAACTAAATGCCATGTCCAACATACCTTGTCTACAGTAGCCAAGAATCATGCTATTGTATGAAGTAATGGTGGGACTGACACCTTTGCTCAACATCTTTTCCCATACAAGTTGTGCTTCATCTACCTTGCTCTCGTTACAAAATGACCACAAGATCAAATTATAGCTGCTCACGTCTGCAACTTCATCTTCAATCGCCTCATCAAGTACCTTCTCTGCTTCTTGAAAAGATCGTTCCTTCAGGAGCCCTTCTAACAAGGCATTCAAAGTGCAGACATTAGATTTGATGCCTTCCTCCTTCATTTGTCGAAACAGTTCACAAGCTTTATTCACATTCCCTTCTTTACAACACCATTCAATCAAAACCAAGTACGTAAACCTATTAGGCGACACCCCTGCCTCGCCCATTTGACGAAAGAGATCCAAGGCACTATCAAGACACCCTTGCTTATAATACCCTATAATCAAACTGTTATAAACCACCACATTCACTCGCTTCCCAACTCTCACCATTTCGTCCTTAAGCCGCAAAGCTTCAACCATATTCTCTACCGTCACACTAGCCCGAATGACAGCAGTATAAGTACCTTCAGACGGAACCCATCCTTTGTTCTTCATCTCAAGCAACACTTGACACGCTAAGCCAACATCAGGCTTCTTGCAAACAGCCAGAATGAAACTGGTGTATGCCACAGCATCAAGCTCAATCCCTTTCTCTTTCGCCATAGTAAAAAGCTCCTTAGCTTCCACATGTTTCCCTTCCTCCCACAATCCACGCATCATAATCTTAACCGTAACGCAATCCCCTTCGACCCCCTTCGCAACCATTCGATCGTGTACCTCACGCATTTCCCTAAACATCCTATTCATGACCAATCCTCTCAACATAAAGTTCACAGAACTCACATTCGGAGCAACAACATGATGATGGTGATCCACCATCAAGTTAAAACAATCAACAGCATCGTTCAGCCTCTTAGCATTAACGTAGCTCCTCAACAAGCAGCCAAACACTGGAGAAAAGGAATCTCGTTCTGTACCTAAATTTTCCGAAATATGAATCAATCGATCGACTACAGTACTCGGAGGAGACAGACCTGAATCCCCGGAAACGAATCGATTCAGCAATTTTTTCACTTTCGCCCGATGATCCTCCGATCCTCCCGGCGTCAGAGTGCGAAGGAGTTCGCATAACGAATCGACGGTTTGAACGGATCCTCGTCTCCTCTCCTCCGATTGGAAGTATTCCGAAGCCGAATGGGGATCAAATTTGCGGGTGCGAAGTCTGCTTATCACGTCGGCTTGCGTCAGAACTGAGCCAGGAGTTGAGATTTCGTTGAGATTATTAATCTGTTGTGGAGGAGAAACGGCGGTGTTGATTGGGAGCTCAGCAGCTTCTGAACACAGATATCTAGGGTTTCTTAAGATTGAGCTTAGAATTGACGGAGGAATTAGCGGAGAAGCTAACGAAGCTCTCATTTCAGGGATTGGCTTTCGAATTGCCTAATGATTTGGCGGAATTTTTTTTGAGCTATGAAGTAAGAACCCTAATTAGTTTTTACACTGAAATATTGGGAATTGGAAAAATACTCATTCACTACTCCTTTCCTTTTTTTCTTTCAATTTGGTCCATTTTTAGGCCCAATATCCGGCCCAAAGCCCAAACCAGATAGACCCTATAATACGAACAGTCACAGTCTACTCTTGCATAGCAAGAAATCTCGCGCCTTCGATTAAAAGTTCCCTCCTAAAACCTCAAAATTCTCTAGAACCCTAATTCCTTCATCTTCAGATTCTCTTCAAAGCTTCCTTTCTTCCCAATCATCATGAAGTTCTGGGGTAAGTCAGTCTCTTCGTCACTATTCAGAATATTATTTCCCCCGCTTCGTTGTTTGTTGCTGTTCGATAGGAATCGTTGTTTCCGTACTGTCGTAGAATGAATGAATCGGCTAGTTAATTCAGTTGATCTGGATTCTGATTAGTGAGATGGAAATTTGTGTATAACACACACAGGTGTTGAGGTTAAGGCTGGTAAGCCATTTAGAGTGACTCCCGAAGATGATTTCGTTGTTCATCTTTCCCAAGTAAGATTTGCTTCCTTCTAGTTTTTCAATCTGTAGTTGGGCTTCTGGTATTCTGTTTAAGGGTTTTTTGGATCCACATTGGTCAAATAGATCAAACATTGTTAGGAATGTCTGTTTTTAAGATATATTGATTGCTAAACAGAGAGACTTTGGTAATACGTTGTTTGAATTTCGAATTATAAGCGAGCTAGTCGTACTGATGTCTATATTTAGCAACAAAATCCTTCTTTCAAATATAGTACCAGAACGGCCTCTTAGCATGTTGTTGATCTTTGTGTAATCTAGGCAGCACTTGGAGAGTCTAAGAAGGTCAAAGGCAGCGACTCAGTTTCTCTTTTCGTCAAGATCGACGGGAAGAAGCTTGTGCTGGGAACACTTTCACCTAAGAAGATTCCCCAGTTGGCATTCGATCTTGAGTTCGAGAGAAAGTTTGAGCTATCCCATAACTGGAAGAATGGCAGTGTCTATTTCACTGGTATATCGTAATTGTAAATTGTTTCCTTGACTCTTGGTTTCTCTTGTGTTTTGATTTTGCCACGGATGAGGGTAAGGATATCCCAATGACCACTGTTGAAAACAGTATGATTTTATGAGTATCTGATCATGCTTTTATCTTTGTAGGTTTTTCAGTGTTCGAAAGTTAACTGATGCATTCGTTTTCTGCTACCTATTATTGGGTTGGTTTACATGCAGGCAAAGTTGAGAAGCCTGAGCCTGTCGCTGCTGCCAAGGCTGCGTCTGCCAAGGTTGAATCTGATGACGATTCTGATGACTCTGATGACGATTCTGATGACTCTGATGACGATTCTGATGACGACTCTGATGAAGAATCAGACGACGAGGAGGAGACTCGGACAGAGTTGAACAAGAAGAGGGCTAACGGCTCAGCACTCAGAACTTCGGTTTCCAACAAGAAGCCGAAAAAATCTACACCCCAAAAGACAGGTGATTTTATTTGCTCATTCACTCCAAACCATTGAACATAGCTTATAAGTTAACCCTTCCAATCATGGTAATCTGTGATCTCTCTGGCATATACCGATTTTGATTCTGAGGATATCCCAATGATGACCATTGTTGATAACCGACTCTTCTTGGACCAGATCAAGCTCCATCTTTATAGCCTCATAGGTACCTTCTTTCAATGTTTAACAGCTACCTGATTCACTACAGGTAAGGTTAAGAAGCCGAAGCATGTCGCTGCTGCCAAGGCTGCATTTGCCAAGCTTGAATCTGAATCTGATGACTCTGATTCATCTGACGACTCTGATTCATCTGAAGAATCAGATGAGGAAGAGACTCGGACAGAGTTGAACAAGAAGAGGGCTAACCAGTCGGCACTCAGAACTCGGGTTCCCAACAAGAAGCTCAAACAATCTACACCCCAAAAGACAGGTGATTTATTTGCTCATTCACTCCAGACCATTGAACATATAGCTTACAGATTTTGATTCTGAGGATCATCGCAATGATGACCACTGTTGATGACTGACTCGTCTTGGACCTGATCAAGCTTTTATCTGTATAGCCTTACAGGTACCTTTTTTCAATGTTTAACAGCTATCTGATTCACTACAGGTAAGGTTGAGAAGCCGAAAGCCTGTCGCTGCTGCCAAGGCTGCATCTGTTAAGCTTGAATCTGAGCCTGTCGCTGCTGCCAAGGCTGCATCTGTTAAGCTTGAATCTGAATGAATCTGAAGATTCTGATGACTCTGATTTATCTGATTCATCTTACGAATCTGATGAAGAATCAGACTCGGACAGAGTTGAACAAGAAGAGGGCTAACCAGTCTGCAAGAATCTTATTTTGATAACAGTTTGTTTAGGTAGCAATTATAGGTAGTGATTAGTGATTAGTGATAACTTTGGTTGAGGGAGCAAGATTGAATGCTTTGTCTATGAAATTTATTAGGGTTTATAAATTGCTGATGGACCATAATGCCATCACAGTACTGCATGTTTGTTTGTTTATATTTAGATTTAATTTTAATGATTATTATTTATGTAACAAAAAATGCAGCATATAATCCACAATTCTTGTTTTGATTTTGGATTTTTTTATACCATGGTTTGTTAGTTGCTTCTACTCACTCCAAGTAGAACTAACTCAACCGATTCATCAATTTGTTTGATTTGTTAATTGAGTTAGTGATTCAAAGATGTTATTGTTTTTTCTATGTGAGTTCGATGAGAGTTATTAAGTTTGCGGCAGAGACTCCTTTAGCGAAGATGAGTTTTTGGAAGTTGTTAGCTAGAGTAAGATTGGACATCGAGTTGGACTATCAAGAGGTTTCAATCAGGTCAAATTTTTAGAAATCCGTTCGATGACCATGTCATGTTAAAGTCAAACGAACAGAATATTGGGTAATTACCTACTTATAAACATCCATTCAATGAGAACTATAATAACATTAATGTTGTTTAGCGTTCATAATTGTTAAACTGGTTATTTGTATTCATTGGTTATACAACTAATCATTGTTTCACTTTTAAGTTGAGTTAATGAATAACAAAAATCGTTCACGCGGGTTCAGACGATTTTTAGATTTTAATGGTCCAATGACATCAACTCATGTACGTGATCATTCTCTAGTATTTGATTTCAAGATCTTTCCATTAATGAGCTCCGAAGTAGAAACTGGGAAGTCACCATCTCTCACATCTTCCGAGAAAGCAACAGAGTCACTAATCTGCTTGTCCACCACAGACACACCCTTGATTTTGGTTTTCATGTTAATTGTATCTACCCCACGAGGTTGATAGAGATATCTGGAGTGACCATGTATGGACTTGTTTTCCCAGAACTATTCCGATGAATGAGTAAACGTGTTTTGCACCCGTTTTTCTAAAAAATAATTTTTTTGAAGATCTTTTTCTACATATTAATCTCTCATTTTGATGATCATAAATACAAGTGTGTCAATTCAATGATTTTGCATCCATTGATCGACATGATCCATCTTTTCTAGTGTCGACATGGGTTCTATTGAACACCATTATGAGTTTATCTACTCTCTTGTCCATCCATAAGTTATATTAACTTCTTTATTTTTCATCATTTGGCTAGTTATTGCCATAATAACTTGTCTGATGACTCACTCATGATCTTTGCTCCAATATAATAATATAATAATAAAAAAACACAACATGATAGAATGGTTGAATCTGACTGGTTTGTTACTGTTTCAGCATGGTCGTCTGGATAGGCTCAGAGTTATCTCTTATAAGAAGAATGGAGTAGTAGTAAGTTATAGGCGATATAGCAGGGGGTATTTAAAGTAATGTGTGTGTTTAGTGATGTACCGAGGAAATGTCTCTGCCAAAAATTTTTGTCTGTCTGTAGTAGGGTACACCCACTATATTTATAGTTTGAGCAATACTGTAAGCGCTTTCTTCCCATTACCTTAGTGTATAGAGGCGACTATCGTCATTGATGAGGCTTCACCCATCCAAATTTAACCACATGTTCCCTTACTAGTGTTTTGGCCCCATGCGTCGGGCGCCTAGGGTTTATTGTGGGCTCCGACCACCGGGCCGTCCAAATCCGTTTTCGCATAGTTGCTTAATTAGCTTATTTTGGGCTTCTTGGGCCCGAGGTCATCCAGACTCCTTTCCTGTACGATCGCCTTGCCCCTGTCATACTCTTTTGACTTGGGCTTTCTCACTGGGTCTATCAGTTGTCAGGAGTCCAAATCCATGGCTGATAAGCTACCCTCCTCTCGACAAACCTCGCCCATGAGTCCCACCTGTTGTTGTCGTGGTTCGGGTAGTTATCGGCGTAGGAGAGGTCCCCGACGAAGAGCAATGACTGTCCTTTCGTCGGGTTGTTCTCGTAGTGAGTGAGCGTGATGTTGGAATAGAACATCTGACCAAGATCACGTAAAAAAATAAGTAAACATGTTTATTAGGTTACAATGAGTAACACTTTGGTAAGTAGAAAGTAAGTAGTACTAGTACTAAAGAAGTTATTAGCACATTAAAAGCTGACTAAAGAAGTAGTACCATATGCTTTACGTATCAATCAAGACAAATTGCAAAGCCAGCGTCTGACTCATCATGTGATTGCTCAATGACATTTTTTTGCAGAAAAAGGTTGCATTAGATTAAATTAATTTCATCAATTATATTATAATATAGTGTAAAAATCATAAATAAATCATGAAATAAAATATAAATTCATAAAAAATATGGATAATTTATTTTTGTTGCCAAAGAGACCCATTGATTAGATATGGGGTGTGTGTTCTAATGGGTGATTGTGTGATTAAAATATTGATTAGGGGCATAATTAAGTGGATGGATAAAGAGGGATTCTGATGACTAACACATGAAGGGTAAGTTTGGAATTTTGGAGTTTTGATTGCTGTAAGTTTGATATTATCTAAAAATTATGCTTGAGATTTGAAATTGTGTTGTGTACGCTGTAGTAAATTCGGACTAAAAATTTATATGTATTCCTTAATGATAAGACCTAGCTAGCTCATGGGTTGGCCTGACCAATGAAGCTACCCATCATGCCCAAAATCTGAAAACCATTCTAAACCCAACAGGCCACACAACACGGCTTAGAATTACATACAACAAAGATCTCATATGTTTCTCATAATCAACGGGTTCATATCTTGTTAGAACCTTGTTACTAACCTGTCGACGACACGTGACAACTTGGCCTGCATTTCAATGAGGTATAAATAGCATATGTTGACTCCAACATTGATGGTACAAGACATCGTCATTTCATCTACTCGCACGCCCAAGTTTGTGCCCTTACAAGCTACACACCTTAAGTTTACACGTCCCCTCCTCAATACTTATTTGTCTCCCATGATGTCATTCTCTAAGTGTTTACCCCCACTCATTCATACGCTTACTGCTTTCTTGGGAACCTGATTTGCAAGGAAAAGCCAAGGAACTTCATAGGCAATCGAGGAGTAGGAGTAGATCAAATATTCAACTCTATCCCTCACTTCAATTATTCAAGTCGAACTACTTATTATACCAACCAGCCTAACTCGACAAAACATTTAACACTTTTAAATATCCAATCCAAGCCTAGTGAAATGGTTCGAACCCCAAATTATGATGCCTAAATCATGGAAGTACAAAATGGCCTGAATTAAAGGTGGGCTAATTAAAGTGACAATGAAGGGCACAAAATCATGAACAAGTTTCAATCTTTTTCTTAGAATTATTTGATTGATTTAATATAATAAACCAAATCTTCTATTCTATCTCTCTTTTCTAACTTTATAGATTTATAAGTTAGTCAAATAAGAAACAATGTGATTAAGAAAGCCCACTTCTATCAATGTTTTGTCAAGATTTTCTCTAACAAAACTAGTAGATTTTTTGTGGGTAATTATCCATTTTAGTCCCCCAATTTTGTAGAAGGAGTTTACTAAGCTGATAGGACGAAGATGTCTGATGTCATCCACCATTTCCTTCTTCGGGATCAAGCAAATGAAGGTACTGTTAACCGCTCGAGGGAGCGATTCCGAAATGACAAAGTCATCGAAGGCCTGGATAACATCCCTTTTAGTGTCTCCCAATTAAACTGGTAGAACTCCATTGGCAGACCATCTGGACCAGGGGACTTGTCTCCACTGCAACTCTTAACTACTTCCCAAATTTCTTTCTTCGTAAAACTCTGAGTCAGAAGGACCCCCGCGTCCTGGCTAATCTGCCTAACGTCTAAAGTCCTAGGAAAAGGGCGTGATCCTCAATCTCCTGAAATAAAACTGTGTAAAACTGCACCATCGCATTAGCCAAACTAGCCTCTTCCTCAAACACCACACCGTCGATGGTGAGAGAAGAAATGAAGCTTCGTCTTCGCTTGAAATTCGCGATCTTATGGAAGAAGCTCTTGTTCCTATCACCATTCTTGATCCAAGTTTCCTTCGCTTTCTGGTGCCAGCTTAAATTTTCTTTTTGTTTAACTTGTTAAATCATTTTGACTTAGTTGGCAAATGGTAATTTGTAGAATCCTCCATAAAACTGGAGTCAATTCCAACAGATGATTCCTCCAGTTCCCATAAGATTCATTGGGACTACTGGTGCACCTGTTTTCGCTGTTTACATGAAAGGGTAAACCATTAATATAACCAACAACTAAAACCTAAGAAAACTTCGAGGGATGTTGAATCAAATCACAACATGACTAGAAATGAGACGAATATTCAACAGGTTCAACTAGATTGGGTCTTGTGTGTTACTTGGAATTGGGTCACATCCCTAAAAGGCTAAGGCATCGTTTTCCTGCTTATTGGGCAAATTGCGCCGCAATCATGAATTCAGTCTTGAATGTTGAGAATGTATCGCTGGACCTGAATGTTATATTTGTCAAAATCTTCATAGCGAAAGACACAAGCGGGAATGATGTTCTTTGTGCGAAAATGATTGGCAAAGCGCAGGCGCACTTTAGGAGAGGAATGAAGGGTTCCAACGTAACAAGCAGGGTTGAGGAATGCAACCATGATCAATGAAGAAAAGAGAGAGAGATGAAGGGCACAGGAAAGATGAAAAGGAGATGCGAGATGAAGAAGTAGAGAGTAGAGCGGAGCGCGGTGGGTGACAAAGGCTGGGTTTTGTCCCCCATACAAAGTTAATTCCCAGCCATTAGATATATTTGATTTCAATCTAACGGTCCCAGATACTTGTATTTAAAAGAGTTTTTTTACTGATTTTTGTTAATTGTCTTTCCTCAATTTCCTTAAGCACCGCACTAATTAATTGTTTTTCTTAATTTAATGGTAATTGATTATTTTAATATTTTATAATTATCTCACTTCCTTAAAATGAGGCTCTGTAATATTCCCTTCCCCATAATTCCCTTCCGTAATCATCTTCTTGCTGGAGTTAAAAAGCGGCCAGCCACCATTGTTAAGGGAAACATGATTTTAAGTTTTTTTTTAAAGTAATGGACGCACCCGGTTCGAGTTCCCGAGTCAATGATCCTTCTTCCCCCATTCAGCGTCGGCGCATCCCACCGCACCCTCCGCAGCCGTCGCCGTTCTTCTGGCTCGCTCCACCCGCTCCGCCGTAGCTGGTTCCCGGTGGTATTCGCGTTCTCCGCCAGTAACCCATTAACTATTCCCTTGTCTGATTGTATCATTGTCGCAGCCAAATTCACCCGCCGACGAAGAAACTCAACTAAATTCAAGAAATTCTGATTATATAGCACAGCTCTTGCCATTGGTTAGACACTTTTTTATGGATTGTGATGTTTTACTGTTCTTTAGTTAGATTATGGATGGATTGGGATGCTATTGGAACATGAATCAAATACTTGTATATATTCAATACTTGTATGCTCGTATACTAGTATGCTTTTTACAGAAATTCATGTTCGATCCCTAGTACTAGTATGTTTGAGTATGTATATGGTTGCAATCATTGTGAATTGTGGTAGAATAGGTTCAGGTTCTGGGGCTTTGTCGGTTCTGTCAAGTTTCGGTCTTTCTTGCCATTTGTTTCTGATTGATGGAGGCTCGTTGAATTAGATGGTATGATTGGTATATGATTCAGTGTATACTGTGATTGATTTAGTATTTGTTATATTGTGTAATACCAGTGAGATGGATCAGTTTTTGAAATGGGGAAAATTTGATATGACTATGATGAATTCGATTCACACTTGAATCGGTAGCGTGATATGTGTTTGTATAAATCAAGCAATACTTGTATGTATTCAATACTTGTATGCTCGTAGTACTAGTATGTTTTTTTACACAAATGCATGTCTGATCCCTAAAACTAGTTTGTTTGTGGTTGCAAACCTCGTGAATTGGGGTAGAAAATGGATGTTAAAAATAACTAGTAATGGCGCTGTGTGGTTTGGTTATGCAAGCGAAAAATAAAGACGAAGAAGCCGAACGTGTAAATTAAATAGGGGAAGAGGATTGAGAAAATATTTTGTTACCACATTTTAAGGGAGGGATAATTAAAATATTTTATTAAATTAATAATTTAAATAAATTGAAATCATTCACTTGCTATAACCGCCAGATACACTTTAATTTATTATTAAATTACATTCATTTATTTAATAGGGAAGATGGATGAGATCAAGGGTGGAAATTCAACTTTGTGTAGGAGACAAAATTTCTCCTTTGTCACCGAAAAAATCCGTGTTACCTTCACAGGTCAGTTACAAAATTTTTGTTTGTAGATATTTTTTTTTTTTTCATTTGGTAGTTAGAAAATGCAAAATGGGGTTTGGTATTTGTATCTCCTCATCCAACTCATGCATTGATTCGATTTTTGATAATACGATTTACTCGTTGCATGTTAAAATGATGTTATGGATATAAGGCCTAATATGAGTGTACTAGCTACTAGGCCTAGATATAATAGAAAATTTTAGAGAGAAAACATTTGGAGTTAAATATAAAGAAAAACCTAGTGATTGTCTATACATATAAAAAGTGTTAATTTTATACTTTATATAAGAGAGAAAACCAATATGCAATTCACTGTTGATCAAACTAAGCTAGCTATTTCACAAACTTTTCATTAAAAACAATAGCCCCAGAAGCAAGAATCACAAAGACTACTATCTATAACTTCAATGACTTGCTGATCCATCTTCAGCCACCCAAAATCATCTGGATTCTTACTGTAATACCTTAACTTTCCCACACACCCACATCGTGGGATATAGTTGATCTCTAACCCCGCGCATATATTGCCATTATCACACCTGTTGCCCATCACCGACTTAACCATACTCCTACATACCCTCACATCCTTCGCCTTCCTCAAACCTTCTAGCAACCTCAAACCTTCTTCCTTTTCCACGTCATTGCCAACCAGCAAACTCAGGATCCCACACACGTACTTTGCAGCCTTCATACCCTTATCCGCCGCGGATCTCAATTTTTTAATTCCCTCATCCCGGGCACCGTAGAAGTAGTCTTCGATTCCGAGGCAGAAAAGCGCTTCCAGGTTTTCGCTGTCAATGCACTGGGTCATGAAGCGTGAATAATCAGCCTTGTGTTGTTCTCCACGGTACCTAAGCCAATAGTAATTGTCCAAAATTGCAGCATTTTGTAATACATAGAGCTCAGATCCGAACTGTGATAGGAGCTTGCATGTTGCTTTGGCTTTGAAGAGGTCGGTGATGGAGTTGGATGCTACGTGGGATAAGATTTCTACAAGGAAGTCGGAAGAAAGATTAGTTATGGACAATGATACAGTGCTTGAAGCCTCCATTTGGGATGAAACAAGCTAAAATAAAAACAGAGTGCAGTGATAAGGGTATGAAGGCTGCAAAGTACGTGTGTGGGATCCTGAGTTTGCTGGTTGGCAATGACGTGGAAAAGGAAGAAGGTTTGAGGTTGCTAGAAGGTTTGAGGAAGGCGAAGGATGTGAGGGTATGTAGGAGTATGGTTATGTACTCCAACGAATCAATCCCAGACAAACAAGAAATATGTCTATATATATACAAAACCAAAGAGAGATGATCCTGCATATAGTGCATGTTGCACAATGCTTTGTTGCATGTTGCAGGGTTAGTTGGATCATGCAAAATTTCATTGATCATCAGCTCTTTGCTCATGATCTACGTACCAATTTTTTCTTTGCACCTTACTCCTCCATTTGGGATTCAAATTTAGTTACGGTTCAACCTAACATATTAGTGGATCAATGAACGGTTCGATTATGAGGTTGATAGGTGAGTAGGAGGGGTGTTTTAATTATCTGCTTTTAAGGCAGTTTCTTGTAAGGCGTATAAGAACAAGTAGTTGGAGGGGGTGTGATATGCAAGAAGGATAAGGTGTATCGATCTCGGGGGCATACTAGAGTCCTCGTTTTTTCATTGAATATTATGAACTTATGGTATTGTTGTCACTTGTTATTATGATTATCAACATATCATCATTAACACGTTATAAAAAATACATTTCATAGCCGGATTCGAGTCAAAACCTGAAACTGAAGTAGACAAAACAATTCAAATCAAAACCTTGCGAGTTTGGCCAATTACACGATTCGATCCGAATTGGTTTTAAGTATTACATTTTGTTAATGATGCCGTTAAAAAATTGGCGGGGAAAGAAAACTACCTATAACGTCAATACCAGAACATTATAATGTGTAAACTTGTGATACCGATCTAATCGACTTCAAAACTTACATGACTACTATGCAACTAGTCCAAAGTTACATGCCATTTAGGTAATTGCCCCATGTATAAGAAGATAATTAGCGGTCTTTCAACATTTGCAGAAAATATCTATATTCATATTTCACCGATCTCTTCGTCTATAAGAAATATCGATCCAGTCAGGTATAATCCAATCTCACATTACATTGTAATCAGACCTTCTGCTTCCGATTGATTTTCATCTTTTCGTGCTCCGATTGATACTGATCCACCCGCACCTTATCTTGGAAGATGTTACTTCGACTCGCTTGCATTCATTTGTTATGGACATTAAGATTGGTTCGAGGACATGGTACCCCGAGGCTTCTCAAGCCTACATCGAGAAGTGCCTTAAGAAGGATACTGACTCCAGCAGTCCTTTTCCTGGGGTATAGAATATCTGGCCGCTTTTCCTAAAGTACCAATTTGTTACAATGTATATGTACCCACGATCAAGAGCTTAACTCGGTCGTAATTATTTGGAATTTTTTTACAAAATAGAAATATTATTTTATTTTTCTAATTGGCCGCTTTCATTTTCATAGAGCGAAAGTTACCTGTATGAGATCAGCGTCCAGGATTTTTTTGGGTTTGGAAAGTTCCAAACCCATTTCCAACCATTAGATCTAGTTTGACCCTTTGACCAATCTAATGGTCCAAATTTGATAGGGGCATTTAGGACTTTACATAAACAATTTAATTAATATATTTAATTAAATATTTTATTATTATTATTTATTTATGTTTTATTTTTTTATTACAATGGACAACACTCAGTAGTAGGCAACTGTCGCCTGCCATTATCGCCCATAACCGGCCGTCGGCCACGGCCGCCGGTCGCCGGCCCGACCACCGACGCCGGTGATTTTTCCGGTGACTTTTTCGGTGACTTTTCTCGATGATTTTTTTGACAATTTTTCCGGCGAATTTTTCGACGAGGACAAGTTAACTAGTTAACTTGATTTTTACTATTAACTTATTAGCATGATATTTTTTATTAATAACTAGTTAACTAGGTAACTTGAGTTTTTACAGTTAATTAGTTATTCAAAAATTGTTAACTAGTTAACATCAAGATTTAGATACGAGTTAACTAGTTTTGTTAACTAGTTATCAAGTTGTTAACTACTTATCTAATTGAGTTACAGAAGATGAATATTGAGGGTATATTGGTCTTTGACAATATGTATATTTTAATTCATTTTTTAAGGTTTAAGAAATCTCTACCACCAAATCTCTCCAAATCTCTCAAGTGAACATGACTCTTCTCAAATAGCTAGGAAACACAAATCTTTAGCTATTTGAAATCTCTAGAGATTTGAAATCACCTAAACTCAAATTATCTAAGTGAACGACCCATAGTTTTGTCATGAATAGCTTCTTAGAATTTATGACTCCTTTTCCTTGGTTACAACTCTTTACGATTTAGTGAGTTGCACAATGAGCTAGCTACCTATTTGTTGTAACTTGTAACAAATGCTCTTAATTATATCTACCTTACTCTTTATATGGGTGATTAGGCTTTTATTTGTTTTAACTAATTAACTAGATGCCTTTTTTCAAAATTATCTATATCTATAAAAAAAAATTATTCACGACTTAAGTCTACCACTTCATATTCACGATTTCATCTAACGTATCATCGTTTAACATACAACGACTGAATCGTACTATCGAACCAAATCAATGCATGAGTGGGATGAGGAGATACAAATACCAAACCCCATTTTGCATTTGCCAACTACCAAATTTGTGGGATGAGGGGAAAAAATCTAAATGGACTAAAACTAAAATGAGTAAACATAAAATTTGTGACTTACCTACTTACTTTAGAAAGTGTCAAAATGTTGGTATATCAATTTGACAGTTTCATCGTGATTATCATGAACGATTCTGAACTCGATATGATGAAATACGAAGAGTATCATATTTCATAATCATAGAAAACAAGTGTTTAATTAAGTTAAGATATGTGGTCTGAAAACTCAATTTTGTTGTTTAATGTGTACTAAACGGAGTTCTCACTCTCTTCGTTACCTAGGTCTTGATCTTAACATTGATGTCCAAACAGTAATTTGGATATTCAATCTGATTGTTTAGCGTTACTCAACGAAATCTTTGTTCATTTTTACTACATGCACACGATAATTAAGCCTTGTACAACTCTAGTTTAGAAACTATAAAACAAACATGGATCAATTAAGCTACATACATGTTGTGAATTATTAGTGTTTTTAATTATTAAAACCATCCGACAGTGTGATTTAATTAGACGACAAGACATGCGCCAAAGACAACAATTAAGACATAATGACTAATTTGGATTTAATTTCGTTTCACTTGTAAACCTGTACCCATAAGCATTTATTTAATTATATTCCCAATTTCTTGGATTTAATTGTTAAACCAATTTTTTTTCATAAGTTAATATATAACAACGGAGAAACAGAAAAGTATCGGGGTGCTTGTTAACATGAATTGTATAGTGTTTTGTGTTGTGGAGTACATAGTATAGTGGTGCTAGATAAATTGAACAGTGTTCATCATATTATTTATAGTGCATAGAGATCTGAGTAATATATATTGTCACGTGTCGACTCTGAATTGGTGACTTGTACACGTGTCAAGATACTGGTCATTAAGAAATCAATGATCAACATTTTTTGGTGAAAACCCAATGCACCTGAATTTGGGATTCGTCTTTTGGGGGCTTTGTAGTGTTGGAAACAAGATTACGCACGTAACAATGGTGTCATATTGTTCATATATGTCTAAAATATGACAATGATGACACACAATCAACGTGACGCCACCTAGTCGGCCAATAACCTCTTGTGCCTTTGGGTCAAACATTCATCCTCTACGGTTCTACCAGTTGTGGCAGGCCACTGAGACTTGGCCCATCACAAACAAAATAGCATATTAAGTATGAAGAATTTGAGCGATTTCAATCGTACATAACATGTCTATCCTCGATTTATCGTATTACATGTGTTCGCAACTGTTTTCGAGTTCGACATCAAAATCGACCGTTCTTTTTTTGTGAAATTGAATTAGAAGAAAATAAAAATTAAATGTGGGTAGGTCACCGTGTCCGCCTTTTCCCACACATTAACTTCGTGATTAGCCTCACCTGATTCTCCCTTTCTCATTTTTCCTCGTGAGAAAATTCATTTTTCTTTTTTACAAAATTAAAATCCTTTTTTAATTATTAATTTTGCAAAATTATTAATTATGTGATGGATTAGTTATAGTTGCTCAACTTCCAGTCAGCCACCTACCTCTCTAAGCATGCTCTCAACCATAACCCTAAACTGCCACGTGGATATAATTAATTTTTTTTATAACAACTAAAATCACTTAATTTCGAGCCATTGTTACTATTGTCACATCAGATATGTAATTAGTCCATCGTGAAGTAGGACCATTGCAATCCACCAGGACGAAGATGGAGATTTCGCGGAAACCAACACTCCCTTAATGGGTGATTCTCAACTCGGACAGTTCAATTAGTCGTGATTTGACAGGTAAGCAAGACTTGCTTTGAGATAGCAAGAGTCGTTACATCTATGCTAATGGGTTGGTTATCTATTCGATTACTAATTGATGGCTATCGTCATAGACTTTCATATAGATTAGAAGAGAGAGTACATGTGCAGCTCGACTCCGGTTGCGTATACCGAGATACCATGTAGACTATTTTTCCTACTTATGAGTCGAGATTGGCTTGAAACTCAATTAAAAAGCTGCTTCTTTATGTTATGAAAAAAAGTTGTGTATTAAATGGTGTTCTGTATCGGATGACTTAACCGAAAATCAGTCATCAAGTTGGTCGAGATTGACATGCAAATTAGTTAAAATCGTATCATTAGCTTCACCGATTCGGTCCGCTAAACGATTCCGAACAAAATGTGTAATTACTAACATTGACTATTAAATTAGAGCGTAAATTAGGTCAATGATATGGTCATAAGTGTAATGACTGACATTGACTTGCCATCTGCCCAAAACTGCATTCTGTATTCTGTGGGTAGTTTTTCGATGTTCTTAATATTATTCAATAATCACATCTTAATTAATTGTTTAATTAACTTTGGTTATTATTTAATAAGAGATTAAATAATTAACTACTTGATTAGTCAGCAGATAGGTTTCAATTTTCTTTTGCATGTTGAAGTGGGAAAAGGGTTTGTTTGTTTACTACGTCATTAATTTCTCGACATTATATACAGGCATTTAATTCTGAAAATCATTAGTTAATTAGTGGTTGGGAAAATAAATTATAATTTCAGAAATTATTTACCACATGATTATTTATAGACATGAAACCACGTTGTATAATTGTAAGGTATATTGGGAACCTAAACAACATGTTATAAATTTGTTTGTTAACATTTTTCGTCGTAGGACGGACGATATTGTGTGTAATCCAGGTCACCAATATCCACTGAAGACACGGCTCTGGTCTTTAACAATTATAAATATGGACCTGACTCCAATACTTGGCATGAACTAATACTTGACAGTAACTAAACATCTTAGACTATGTACACTCTCTTGTAGGCACGCCTAAGGCTCCCTCGTACGTCCTCGGACACGGCCCTAATACTTCTTTGTCTCATACTCACTAAATACGTCTATCTCCTTATTACATAACGCTTACTACTTACTATCTTTCTGATACATCGCGTGAGGTACTACAACGACTCCAAACCACTTTGGACAAGCAGGACATCTTTCTCTCAATCAACCCACTAATCCTCGAGGTTAAACTTCTTATAAAACCGATCATACTAATTGGATGAAATGATTATCAAGATTATAAACAATGAATTTTTTGTTGTTGATCTCACTTTGAGCTTAATTATCATTTTTTCTTGTCGCTAATTTACCTTCCCATCATTGATGCCTCATCCACATGGTTCCACATGACTAATTGTTCATGATTAGATTGTTAAGTGTGACGGTTAAGTTTCTATTATTAAATGGTGTCCTTTATCGAATCGAGTAATAATATGTTTTTTATATAATTAATGAAAATAGAATAATAATTAAAAAACAAATTGTTATGCGGAAACAATTCTAATATGGTATCAGAGCAAATAGTAGAAGATAAATCTTGCTTACAAACAAGATCGAACTTGCGACCACATGCTCCAATACCATGAAAGAACCATCTCACCACAACAACTTGAATGATTTTCTATAACGTTTTATGTTATGTATATTGTCAAAATATATAAAACAAAACACATTTAATTACACCATGAATTTTTGTTTGTTATTAAAATAAAAACAAGTTATTGTGCGGAGACAACATCTTTATGGTATCAAAGCAGCAATAGTAATTAGATCATGCTTATAAGCAAGATCGAACTTACGACACAAGCTTTAATACATAAAGGTACCGTTCACCACAATGACTTGATTGTTTTCGTTTGGCAAATCAGTGATATATATTATATCAAATCTGAACAAATTAAAAAACTTAGAATCCTATTTTTCAAGAATAATGCGTAAATATGAATCTTCCTTAAAAGTATTGTATTGAGATACAATCAACAAGATAGATATCATAACATCGATAAGAATCAACGCATGCTTTAAGTAATCGAACTTACAACCTTAATACCACATGGTTCCACATGACACTTGTTCATAACCAGATTTTAAGTGTGAGGGTAAATTTTTAAATTAATATGTGGTCCTTATCAAATCAAGTAATAATTATATATGTATTTGTATTTTTTTAAATAACTATAAATAAAATAGAATAATATTTAAAACAAATTATTATGCGGAAACAATTCTCACATGGTATCAGAGCGTGTAGTAGAAGCTATCTTGCTTATAAGCCAAATCGAACTTTTGACCTCATGCTTCATACCATGAAAGAACCTTCTCACCACAACACTTGAATGCACTTTTGTGGCGTTACATTTTATTATCTCTCAAAAAAATCAAACCAAACACATTTAATTACATGATTTTTTTTTTGTATTAAATAAAAAGTTATTGTGCGGAGACAATCAATTATGGTATCAGAGCCTATAATAATAGCAACTAAATCATGCTTATAAGCAGGATCAAACTTACGACCATAAACTTTGATACCACAAAGGTACCGTTTCACCACAATGACTTGATTGTTTATTTTTGACACATCACACAATGGGGTCGTTTGGTACAGGGGATTGAGAATTAGGGGAAATATGAAAATAAGAGAATGGTGGAAAAGTGTTTGTTAAAAGTTGGAGAATGTTAAATTACATTGTTTGGTATGTATATTGGTAAAGAAAATAGGAGGGGAAGACAGTGGGTCCCATTATTCTATTTGGGGGAAGTCAGAATTTCCGATAAAAGTAGAAATTGTCAGAATACACATTCTGGAGACAATAAGAAACTCTGGGTATCTGAAATACAAAACCCCAGCTCCATTAGACAGTAAACAAACAAGGATATCTCAGAATACAGAGTTTCCAAGAAACACAACTGGATTTCCCTATATTATATCAAAACTGAACAAATAAAGCACATTTGGAATCCCCATTTTCGTAAATAATACGTAAATGCGAACCTTCCCTTAAAAATATTATATCGAGATACAATCAACTTGGATATCATAAAATACGATATAAATAAAATCATACTTATAAGTAAGATCGAACTTAACAACCTCATGTTCAAATACCACAAAAAATACCATTTTTTCGCAACAATTTGAATGAATTTTGCCACATTTTTAAATGCATAAGCAAGTACTGTAAGTACATTTTGTATGTATTTTCCCCAAAAATTGTATTATTCTCTAAGATAACAGAATTTTTTGTCACCTTCCGATTGTTTTATTTCCCTTAATGACTATGTAGACACCCATACAAGAAGGTACTAGTTCAAAATAGGGTGGAGGTTTGAGAACGGAAATTGAGGATTTTTTAACCAATTTTATTTTTTTTCTCAAAATTTTACGAGAGCGGGACCCGCACAAAATCAAATAGACATTAAAAATGGAATTTTGGGTCTCGTTTTCGTAATTTTTTTAGAAAGAATCAAAACAAGTTCTGAAATTCTCGATTCATGTTACCAAACTTTCACCCTACATAAACAATACAACAATAACTAATTGAAAATCTGGTATATTACAAATTGAAAACTGATATTTTTTTTGGTCTAAACTGAATCCGATTCCCGAATTTCAATTCTCCGGAGTTTGCTAACGACCGGAGATAGTTCGTGAGCCGGGATTGGCTTAAACTAATAGAGTAGAGTGTCTCTCCGTCAAAAAATGCGACGGCAGACTTTGGTCAACGTTACGGAAAGAAAGGAATTAAAGAAAAAGACAAAAACACAATAAATTAGAAGCACAATTAGCGGAGAGATTATTCATAATCGTAAGCAATATAATAAATCCATAATTTAGAAAGAATTGAAAAAACAAAAGAAAACAAAATAATTTCCTCGTTATGCTCCGCTGATTTTTGGGAAATAAATTATACACGTGTCAAGTCGTCTAGATTTTGTTCTTCTATATTCTTTATGCTAATTAATTAATTAATTATATCATAGACCCAAATATAAGAAGATGTATTATTTGAAGGCTTAATATCTAATTTGGTCATTTATGTATAGGGTTTATAATATAGTAGTCATTAACGTTTCTATGTGGTCATTAATTTATAGGATTTGTAACAAATTGGTCATTGTGAAGTATCCATCCAAGTTCTCGGTTAAGTAATGATATCATCAAGCCACGTCAGCAAAAAATTAATGTCACATATTGCCGCGTTTCTATGTGGCCATTAATTTATTGAATTTGTAACAAATTGGTCATTTCGTGAAGTTTTCGTCCAAGTTTTCGGTTAAGTGATGATATCATCAAGCCAAGTCAGCAAAAATTCATGTAACATATTGTCACGTCACCCAACCCAACTAACCAATCAAACCTAACCTAACCCATTCTAAACTAAACCAACTTAGAACCCACTAAACTCGTCTTCCCCTCGTTCTAGACCTTCAAATGTCTGCTAATTTTGTTAAAGGTTTGAAAATGAGCCAAGTTAGCAAAATTTTCATCACGTATTGTTACGTCATTCAACCCACCCTAAACTTAACCCAACTAATCAATCAAAGCTAACCTAACCCATTATGAACCAACCCAACTTAGAACCTACTCAACTCGTCTTCCCCTCGTTCTAGACCTTCAAATGTCTGGTAATTTTGTTAAAGGATGGAAAATGATCACAAAACGTGAAGGCTATTACAGCAATCGATGAATGATTGATTTGAGCACATATTTTATCTTCAAGATGGAAATCGCGACTCTCGAGTCAAACTGGACAATGAGCTTCCTAACGCCAATGGACCAGTCTAACTTCAGACCTTCAACAATAGCAATGCATTAGTGAGAAATTATTCAATATTTTTAGGTTAAATTAGTTGGTCCGGTTCGATTCTACCAATAGTAAAAATATCAAAATATAATTAGCATTATGTTCACTATATAAAATAAAATATAAATATTCCCTTCTAATATATATTTATAAAAAAATTGAAATTGAGGAATATCTAAAAGGATAACATAATGGATAAAGTTCACACATATTGTCACCATCCACCTATATTCCTAACTCAACCATCTTCTATGAACTTCTATGTTGTGTGTTAAAACATATATGAAACATTTCATTAATGATGTCATTATTGTTTTAATATAAACTCAAAATCATAAATTTATAGAATTTTATTTAATTTGGGAGTATGCAATATATCCACTCATTTTGTGAGTGATCAACATCTAATTCAGATCGATAACAAATTTCAGAAATATGAGAGAGTTAGGCGTCAACCCAAGACGGCTACTCACACATTCACCTATGTACACGATGAGTTTTAATGCATATACAGTGTGGATGCATGGAAAGATGGTTGAGTGTCGTGTTACGTTATGGTTGAGTTGCTTCAATTGTTCGTTACTCGGTTACTACGAATAGTGCATTGCATATTAATGGACTCCATGCTTATTTACAAACATTGTTTGTGTCCTCTCACCTTAAATAACTCGTAAACAACGATGACAAACACATTAATGTTCAACATAAAATCACGTGTTTCTGCAGTACTAATGAAATTTGATACTTTCGAAACTATATCATATATCGAAATGGTGACACTAATAATTGTAGAACATTGTTGATCTATTGGTCACGTTATGATGTACTTGGTGTTTCTGAGAATCGTTTGATTGTTACTGAAGGTTAGTGACGTTACACCTAATACTTTTTTTACCAAAAAATCTATCGAATCGGTGACACTAATAATTGTACAACATTCACTAGTAGAAAATATTAACCCTCCCAAATCTACTATATTCAATGGTTAATTAATGTAAAAATGACACACACAAAAAAAAGCTTTGGAAAAGTGAAGAAATCTCACAAGTGGAGAGAACGTATCCATATGTAATAACTAATAAAGTTGGGGAGACAACTTCACATGAAACCCGCAGAGATTTATATCCAAAAAGCTACTCATTGTTTTTATTAATTGCAATATGATCCTTGTTTGTTTTTCTTTGGCACAATTCAGTATGTAAAGTTTTTGTAGTATATTTTATAAAATACGAATAATGCAATGTGATGATCCTTAGCCTGAAAATTGAAAATACTCAAGAAAAATGAATCCAAATCACCAATCACGTATCACTCCATAGTACTCGCGAGGACTCGAGTTGACACCCGTTCAGACACCCTTCACAACTTCTAGCCGCTAGTCAAGGATTTCAGTGGTTAACACACTTCTCGTCGAGTGTCATGACGACCAGTCGCATTCAATGAGGATTAGATGTTTTACTAACCAGATTAGTTTACTGTTTGTATAAATAAGATCTACGAGAACCACTAATGACATCCTTCTCTATATTACCACTTTGTGCTTCTAAAACCGAATAACAACTTTTTCATCCTTATTCATACTCAGATCAAACTAGTCGAGAATCCTCAATATCCTTTACCGAATTCTTTTTAATACGAACAATATCATTTTCTTTAAACCCAAAACCTCTCTCATCAACCCATTTGCATATTCAATCCAAAAAATTACAAATTGGTCCCTCCCCCCAATAAAATTCCCTACCTACATTAAACAATTCAATTAATTTCTGATTTGCTTACCAAAAATAAAAAATTCTGATTTTTTTTTCCTGAGGCTGTAACTCTGTTTTAAAGAGAGTAAATTCACTTCTCTTTTCCAACCATGAAAATTAATAAACTTACCAAAAATAAAAAATAAAATTAATAAAATAAAATCCAAAATTATAGCATCAAAATCTCACTATAAAATTCCCTCCTTCATCTCTCTCTTTTCTCCCACAACCCCAAGCGGAAGAACAAATCCCCCTTGGAATTTTTTCTTCCCATTTTGCCCTTTTCTTTTTCATCCTCTGTTTCCTCTTCCCCCCGCCGGCGAGAAGGAAACAGAGGCCACCGTCGGAGCAGCACCGGAACCAGAACCAGACGAAACAAAGCTCTCCATTTTCCATGTAAGGAAAATCCATCACCATTCTTCTTCTGCAATCTGCATTACATTTCCATCTTCGTCCAGTAATCAGATCCGTTTCCTCTGTTTTTTTTTCCTAATTGCAGGCAGAGACGCTGAAAAAAAAGAGGAAAATCAAAACACATTCTACATAAAAAATGGCGGATTCGCAGAGGATAATGATACCGGAGGCGCTGCAGCTGTCGCGGGACGACATTCTGATCCAGTTCTCGCTAATGTGGGAGCTAATCAAGGCTCCGTTGATCGTCCCGCTTCTGAGATTCGGCGTCGTGGTGTGCTTAATCATGTCGCTGATGCTCTTCTGCGAGAGAGTTTACATGGGGATCGTAATCGTGATGGTGAAGCTCTTCTTCAAGAAGCCTGACGAGCGGTACAATTGGCGGCCGTTGGAAGAGGAGGAGGATATGGAGTCCGGTGGTGGATCGAGCTTCCCTTCCGTCCTCATCCAAATCCCCATGTTTAACGAGCGTGAGGTTTACAAGCTCTCGATCTGCGCGGCGGCCAATCTTTCTTGGCCTGCGGAGCGTCTTGTGATCCAAGTTCTCGACGATTCGACTGACCCGGAAATCAAGGTGAGGATTGAGATTTATTTTCCATTTTTTGTTGGTTTGTTCTTTGGGGAGTTTTATCGAACACCTGGTGTGCGTGCGTTACTTTTTTAAATGTTCAGCAAATGGTGGAGCTGGAATGCCAGAGGTGGGCTAGCAAAGGGATAAACATCCGGTACCAAATCCGGGAGACTCGGGTCGGGTACAAGGCCGGAGCTCTGAAAGAAGGGCTGAAACGGAGCTACGCTAAGCACTGTGAGTACGTCGCCATCTTCGACGCCGATTTTCAGCCGGAGCCGGATTACCTCCGCCGTGCTATTCCGTTCCTGGTTCAGAACTCCGACATTGCACTCGTCCAAGGCCGATGGCGATTTGGTAATTTTTTTAATGTTTGAGTAATTAATTGTTATTTTTTTACTAATGACTTACTAATTTAGTAATTAAAGAGAGTGTCGGTGGTGAAAAGTGAGCGGGGAAATAATCCTCTATGTATGGGCTGGTTTAGCGGGGCCCATGTTACGATAATTACGGGATGTGGACCACGTCTGCTTGGGCCTTGTTTCCCTTTGGTTATCTCTAGCTTTGTTTGAACGAATCTGGACCGTACACGTCCGCAAACTTATGCGGATGGTACTTACTTCTTAAAAATTCCCCTATAGTCTGTTAACTATTCCCGCGGAAACGTGAGATTTAGTTATAAACTTTTTGGAAAATTTCTCTTAAATCATTAATCTTTTTTTTTTCGAATCTAAATCATTAATCTTTCTATTTTTATAATTAATTTCCTAGAATAGATCACCTTTGATAAATAGTAAATTTTCAATGTGGTTAGAACCAACCCGGTCTGTTCCAACCAGTTCGATCTGGTTTAGTACAATATCGATATGATCACGATTTAGCTATGCTTTCAAGTTCTAACTATTAAATTACTTATCATTAGCCTCACTGGTTCGATCATGGAAACCAGTGAGACTAATTGAATGTCATTAAATTGGGAGACTTGGATCGACTTCATGGTTGGTTCATGACTCAATTATCCGAACCGGTCAATTTGATACTTGATGCAAAATCACTGATTCTGTCAAATAATTGGATAGGGTTAATTGGAAAAGCTTATCGAAAAGCTATCAATTTACCTAAATGCCCCGGATTTCAGCACGGAAGTTAGCTGGGTTTGTCTGTCGTATTTACTTTGAAGTAATTTCTCACCGGATTAGTCTACCACCGACAAAACCTGACTGTACGGAAGCCACATGGCGGCCGCCGGCCGCCTCCGGGTCCGGCTGCCACTTTCCGGTCACATGGTCTCTGTTGTTTCTTTTACATTTGATAAAAATATATATTTTCACCGTTGTCGATTGACATTTCACCGGCGGGGGCCCACCTGCCGACACCGTATGATTTTGTATTGTAGCGTAAAAGGAGTTAAAAAACACAGATGAAAAATGATAAACTATTGTAAAGAATATTCAGTCACCTCGTGCTGCCGCGAGACATGGCTGAATTTACTTCCACGGTCACGTGGAAACCAAGCGAATCAGCTTCCAAGAATTGATTATGAACACTGTGTGTAATTTGCTTTGATTAGTAGTAATTATGATTTGTCGTTGTTAAATGATTTGGGGTTTAATTGTTTAATATTATTACTGTTTGTGTGCTGACATTAAATTGGTTTACTGTTTGCTTGCAGTCAATGCCAACGAGTGTCTGTTGACAAGGATGCAAGAGATGTCATTAGATTACCATTTCACAGTGGAGCAGGAAGTCGGTTCTGCTACCCATGCCTTCTTTGGCTTCAATGGTAAATAATTTTTTAACTTTTTTACTGTTTTCCAGTCCAGTTTAAGCAAAACCAGCAGGAAGTAATCTATCTTTTCTATGAATTAGATTCATTGCTTAAACTATCAAACATTCTAAGCAAAACCAATGGCGTAACCAGGATTGGTATACGGGGAGCCGAATTGTATATTAAAAAATGGTGCCACCGGCAAAAAATTTTCTTCAAATTTGAATAATAGTATAAATTTTTCATTCATCTAATACTAAGTAAAAATACACAATAAATGTTTTGGTTATAGGTTGCTTAATTAGTAAAAAAATAATTATATGTGCCACCGGCAATTTTTCTTTCAAATTTGGATAATTTATGATCAAATATTTAATTATTACACACTATAAGTGAATTATGAGTAACTATTACGTAAAATTTAAGACAACATTTCACCGAAACAACGTAGTGGGGGAGCCGAACTTCAAATACCCCGGCGTCAAATTCCGAAAATACCAAAAAATACATGTAATATTAGACTCGATACCGGGGGAGGGGGCGCCGTGGCTCCCCAGCTCCCCCTGGTACCGCCATTGAGCAAAACCCAAAAGGAAAAGATCAATCTTGTTTCACTGATTGTATCGATTGCTTCAGCAATCAAACCAGTTAATAGTTGCATGTGGGTTGTTCTCAATGGGACTGAGAAGTCAAAGATGGAGCAGTAATTATAAAGGAGGAATGAACTTTTACTGACATGAAGTTGGGGTTAAATGAATGAATGATGAATTGGGTACCATAAAGTTATGGTCTTTTTTTGTTGTTTGTGTAGGGACGGCGGGAGTGTGGAGAATTGCAGCAATCAATGAGGCTGGTGGGTGGAAAGATAGAACCACCGTTGAGGATATGGATCTAGCTGTAAGGGCCAGCCTCCGTGGATGGAAGTTTGTCTACCTTGGTGACCTCCAGGTTAGATGAATGTATATGATGAATTGGGTTAGATGATTGTTGGTTGCTTTGATTTTGACTAATAATTGGATTTCGGTTTCGGTCTGGATAGGTTAAGAGTGAGCTACCCAGTACTTTCAAGGCCTTCAGGTACCAGCAGCATAGGTGGTCCTGTGGCCCTGCCAATCTCTTCAGGAAAATGGTCATGGAGATTGTTAGAAACAAGGTTTGTTTTGTTTGTTCTCAGGTCGTTTGAATGAGGGAATGTGATGAACAGTTTACTAAAAATCGAATCGATGGTAACTGTTTGTTTGGCAGAAAGTGAGGTTCTGGAAGAAAGTGTATGTGATCTACAGCTTCTTCTTCGTCCGCAAAATCATAGCCCATATGGTCACATTCATCTTCTACTGTGTTATACTGCCACTCACAATCTTGGTTCCTGAAGTTCAAGTCCCCATTTGGGGAGCTGTCTATATTCCTTCCATCATCACAATCCTCAACTCTGTTGGAACTCCAAGGTACTGTTATTACTACTACCATGATCAATCAGTACAATACCCTGTTCTCGAAATGTCTAACGAAAGGGGTTTTCGAAAACAGGTCGATTCACTTGCTGTTCTACTGGATCCTGTTCGAGAACGTCATGTCGTTGCACCGTACAAAGGCCACACTCATTGGCCTTCTGGAATATGGCAGAGCTAATGAATGGGTTGTCACTGAGAAGCTTGGAAACACTCTGCAGAAAGCTGCTGATGCTGCTAAGAACAAGACCACCTCCAAGGCTGTCAAACGCCATCATTTCAAATTCACGGAGAGGTAACTAGTTCGTTCGATTTTCGAGATTTCGTATAAGGTCATTGTAACCATTGAAAAGGGTGAACTAAATCTAGAAAGTTGACCACTTTAGAACCATATCTTGAATTGTTTAGAGCAATTATTAGGGTTCACTATCATGACAAATCCCACTGTCATTTTAATAATATGGACTAAAAGGATCTATCAGTGTTAGTTAGTAGTAAAGACCAAGGCCAAAAAAGGGTCACTCTCCACTTCAACCTAACCCATTTGGCTAATGTAGTACAGAATTGACATGATTCGATTTCGAACACGACACCTTCTCGGCTAACGATTTCTCGGGTTTGCTTTATGACAGGTTGAACAAGATAGAGCTGGGATTTGCACTGTTCCTCTTCATATGTGGATGCTATGACTATGTCCATGGGAAGAACAACTACTTTGTGTACCTATGGCTTCAAACCATAACCTTCTTCATAGCTGGAGTAGGCTACATTGGCACAATCATATGAAGAAAAGAAAAGAAAAGAAACTGCTCATAATCTTTTACAAGTGGGAAGAAGAAAAAGATACCAACTTTTGAATGCAATTTCCCTTGGTGGGTTTTTTACTCTTTAATTTTTCCTTATATTTTTGTTGGGTTTAGAGAAAAAAAGCACAATTATTATCTCTATAATAGAGAAATTGGATTTGGAGTGTATAAAAAGATCATTTACTAGGTTCAAGGGTTTAGGGTTTTTTTCTAAGGTATTAGAATCAATATAGTAGTTTGTTTTTACCATAAAGAGAAGGAGAAAATTGGGAAAGAACAAAGGGGTAGAGAAGAAATTAGTAGGTCATTTCTTGATTAATTTCACCCCTTTGCCTCTCTTGTAATAGAATTTTTGTTTGTTTTTTTTTGAGAATTTTAGGGCTTTTTAGGGTTTGTTTTGGAGTTGGGAATAAACATGCAAAATGTTGGTTCTTGTATCTGAAATGAAATCAAAAGGTTCCAATGTTTGTCATGATTTTAGTTACTTGTAGCTTATATGGTTTTTCATGTGTATTGGATAGTGGTTTGTGTTGGATATGAGATATAGTGATAGGATCTACTATAGTGATAACAATTATGTTGTTCTCACCATAACAACACAGTTAATGTATAAATTTTTTAAATTCTGGGTACTGATTTTTTCATGGTAGGTACATGATTTGACTTTACAAGTACCATTTTTCATAATAGGTACCTGATTTGTTAAATTTAGTTACCAATTTTTTCATAGTAAGTACATGATTTTAGTTTTTTTTTTCCAAGACATCTACAAAAAAGATATGGTAGACCGTCAGCCAACCAAAGAGCTAAAAAAAGAAAAAGGGAATGGGGGAAGGGGTGGGGTGGTGGAAATCTATCCACCAACTATTTAATTAACCGAAAGGTCTTAAATTAATCAGACAGGACAATGTGCAACGTTATTTTGAGACCTCGGTATAGTCTTATATTCAACAAAGTCTAACTCATTAATCAACTGTCTTATTTCATGAATAATTGCTCCCTCCGTTGAATGTAAGACTTTACCATGTGCTATTTTATTTTTAACCTGTTATGCACCCCCTTTTATCACTACACTTGTTAGATTTGTTTCCAAGTACCAAAAAAAGGGTTTCTCTAATTACGAGACATTCAATGGTAAAGGGGTCTGTGATTCCAAAGAAACAACGCCCCCCTGTAAAATTGTGCAACTCATTTAAACTTCTAACGATGAAACCAATTGCCCCACCTAAGTACATGATTTGAGTTAGCAAGTACTGATTTTCATAGTAAGTACTTAATATGTAAATCTTAAGTATCAATTTTTTTTTATTTCATATGAAAAAAATTAGTATAAATTCTCCAAATTGATTTTTAGTTATTTGGTCTGTTCTAGTGACAGATTGGCAATGGCTATAGGTCAAACTATTTTAATAAATGCAGGTGATAATTTTCACTATAAATAAATGCCAAAAAAATATAGAAATATATCTGGTTAGCTTATATAAATATTAAAATAAACAACATGATAATTATTATTTAAGATATAATTTAAAAATGATACCATGGACATCTGCCACATTTCAGAATCTTATAATGCAAACTTTTAGGTATCTTTGGTTTAGGTTACAATCAACTTCTGTCCTTTGTCGTTTTAAAATATTTTGTATTTTCAATTATTCTTTTCTTATCTTTGATTTTGGATTTAAAAATCAGTATTATATAATAATATAGTTATAATAATAAATTAATAATTGCTTGTAGAATTGGGGAATATGAGTTTCTTTTTTTCAGAATTATTATTTGAGCCAATTAAATTCCATAGAAGATTGAGATTGGTTCTCTACCGACAGTAACGGAATCTTTCTTTCCCATTCATTAGATTCTTTAATAAAATGAAGAAATAAATAAGTTGGGTGTGGGTATTAAAATTTGGGGTTTCGGGTTTCTTAACCGATTTGCTATATATCGTCCATGTTTTATTTCGCGCGGTCCAAAAGAATAGGATATTTTAAGAGAAAGACGTATCTTTTAGGTAGTTATTTCAATGATTTGTTCTAGTTGGTAAGAGTATGAGTTTCATTTGAATAATATGTAAGAGATTCATATAATATTTATACGAGTGTGAATTACTACTAAAGTCTGTGAACAAGGGAGTCCTCTCACTCCATTGGAGATGGTGTCAAGTATATTATACGATCGTGAATTACTAAGGAATGATCAACCACCGAGACTAGGTCTATCACCATCGTCGAGCATATATATCTGTAAGAAAACCTTCTTGAGTTGAGCCCTATATCTCAAGTCATCCTTAGCTCATAAAGTATCTCAACTACAATTCACTGCGCGTGTAGGAGTAACTCCCCCAGCAGTGCCTCATGCCACTATAGAAGGTAGTGTAACTGTCAATAGCGAGACTCGTTCGTCCTCTATCTTCGAAGACAATACCAGACAAAGACAATATAAAATAGTATAAAACAACTTAGCATTGTATTACTATTATTCAGACAAAGACAATGTACCAACCACGATACATCAATTGAGTCATAACTATTTCAAAATATCTATTGGGAACAATAATGAAATATGATGGGATTAATTCATCATTTTTTTATACTTTTATTTATTGTAAAAAAAAAAAGAAAATTAATGAGAAGAGAAGTGTGGACTTTGTTCATGTGTGTGATGGTTACACTGTATATGACACTCTTTCCAACCCAATGCCATAATTTTCCAACCATTTATAATTCAATTATTTGCTATGTGTAGATCCCATGATAAACATAATTTGTCTTTTCTTCCCACTCAATTAAATAATTTGTGCCAATTTTCAACATTCCATGATTATTAGGCCCTGTTCACTATAAATTATCTAAAATTTTATAATTGGGGAAATTTTAAAATTTACGTAACCCGTTCACTATCAATTATAATTATGTTAATTATATAATCAAATTAAATAATTTCATAATTTACCTAAAATGTTGTTTAGTTATTAATTAAATAATAACAACCCAAATTCGGCCAAATTAAGAAAGCTAAAAAAAGTCACTTATGGAAATTATATAATACGGATTCCATAATTAGGAGACAGGAATAATCACCTTTCTCATAGAATCAGCCCACTATTCAAACCCAACAACTCCTTTCATATAAACCTGATTTTTTCTCAGCATAGTGTCAGTAAAAAAAATTTCCAATATAGGGAAGACTTTATGTAAATTCCAAAACAGGGGCAGATGTGGCCACGTCATCCAATAAAACACAAATACTATTGGCAATTTCCTCATTGTGTTGACTTCTTTTATTTTTGTTTTCTGTACATGTATTGCATATGTTTTTGTTTTTGTATTTTGTACATGTATTATTAGTTTAGGCCATATATGTTTATGTTTTTTGAAATGTTATTATTTTATGAATGTTTATTGATGTTTTAAATATTATATCGGTACGTTAAATTGATGAGTCTAATGATATGTGGTTTAATCGTATAAATTATAGTGGATCTAACTGGTTGACCCGCTCTAAAACATTTGAAAATATAAGGTTGAGTTAGCTACTTTGACACCTGAAAACGAAAAGACCCGAACTGACAACCCAACTTTTCTCTGGGTGGGTTAGGGTCGGGTTTAGGGCCAACCCGTTAATTTTTAAGTATAGCCACCCGGTAACGAGTCGTTTAATGTGTCATTCGCTCGCCTGACCGAATTTTCAATATATCCACCGGTAACAAGTTGGGTAACTGGTCATTCGATCGGGCTATTCGGGTAACAAGTCATTCGGTCGCTAGACCAAATTTTCAAATATAGCCACCCGATAGCGGATCTCATTTGGGTAACAAGTCAGGTAACGAGTCATTTGATCTGGTTATTCGGGTAATGGGTCATTCGGTCGGGCAAACAAACAGACATTGTTCTAGCATGTTGTGCGATTCACAACTTTATTCGGATGCATGCACAAGGGGACACCCGATTTGCTGAGTTTGAAGAGAGTGATGGTCAAGCAGAAACAAGTGAATCAGTGGCTCGTATAGAATTTGGGACGTCTTCATCACAGGTGCGAGAAATGGCTTCTAAGCGTGACAGGATTGCAAATCAGATGTGGAGTGATGAATGTGCTAGTAATTAGTCGAGTTTAGACAAGTGTTATATGTGATTCACTTGAATTCTAGAAGAATGCATAATTTGTAATTCAACTAAAGTAATAAACACAATTATTATTATGAAATTATTTAATTTCATAATTTACAAAAGCCCAAGTGAACAGAATTCAATTATGAATTATAATTATCTAAATTATATAATTCACCCAATTATATAATTTAAGATAATTTATAGTGAACGGGGCCTTATTTTTTCTAATTCCTTTCATTCTCGAGCAACTATGAAACTTAAATACCACATCGACACATTAAGATTGATTCGTTTGATTTACAAAAGTCTACCAACTAAACTAGACAATATCGTACTAGTGTTGGACTGTTGGTGGCAGTGAGAACAATTAGTATTAGAGTCTGGTTGGTACTTGGTAAATGGAGATGGATTGTGGAATATGAAGTTGTGTGTGTACGTGGAACCTTTAAGATGCTCACGAAGAAAGTTTTTGAGGTGGTTTCTTGTATCGAAAGTCTTCATGACGAGTAAAGGTTAAACAATTTGTCTTGTTGGCATTAACAACGGTTCAAGATGTCTACATACACAAGGAGTAATAAGGACACAAGATGTGTGATCCTTGGTTTGAGGGACTGATTGTTGGGATAGCAATTCAAGTACCATATTGGTAAGTAAGAGCAAATTTTCTAGTTTAAAAGAGTGACCATTTTGGGAAAGAACCCATGAATAAATGCGTGAAAAAACCTGATTCAGAACGAATAATATTACACTAGTGTTAACCCTAAAGGATTGACAATCTTATCATAATCGACTATCTCATTAATACTATTTTTCTTCATTAGAAAAAACTTCATGGTTTTTTTCCAAATGCATTGCTCTTGTCAATGATTATAAATTCTTATATTTTAACTTATAAAAAAATAATTCTTATATTTTATATAAATCAAAGCTTACAAGTTACTCAAAATAGTTGGGTTTCTTGCCCTTTAAGTGTCATTATCTCAAATATCCCATGCTCACAAGCTTTTTTGAGTTCTTCAAATTGGTGGTCACAAACACAAGGGCAAACATGATTAGTTCTAATTAGCACAATAATTACATTAATGCATATTATTTTATCTAAGGGAAAAGGATGACAAGTCATCAATTAAATAATAATAACAATAATAATAGCAACAACAACAATAATAATAAAAGAAGGATGGGTGAATCCCTGAAATATTATTTGTAAAACATAATAATAATTGCGTGCAAGCTCCCAAATTAAACAAGTGGGTTTTGGTTAGAGTGCCCAATAATGATATTGGATAAAAGAATAGGGTTTTCTAAACAAGGCTCTTTAGATGAATTAGGACTTGTAATTTGCTTAATCTTGAGTTTGGAATTAGAACTAAATTGATTTAATCATTATTGATTTAAAAATTATGGTGTTATTTTTTTCTCCTGAAAATTATGGTGGTCTTCTTGTTTTGATTGTAGTTCAAGATGTATATGTATGTTGACAAGGATTCGTATATTTAATAGTATTATTTGTTACCATTTGTAATTATCTCCAAATATATTCTTGTATATTTTATATCTATAACAAAGGCACACGGTTGGGTGTGAGTAAATAATTCCAACCATTTCTCTTCACATGGTATCAGAGCAGCCATGTAATTGCTCCTCTCTCTCTTTTTTGGACAACCCTAGCCGAAAAAGTGACAAAATCCTATTAAATATACTAATCCTTATCATATCGAAAGTGTGTTCGAATCCTAAAAATCATTAATCTTAATCACCTATCAAGATTATAAGAAAAGCTTACAAAAAAACCCCCCCAAATTAATAATATATATTAGTGCTTTACAAAAATATTTCTTTGTTGTGAATGATGACACAAAACAATAAATGGATGTCTAGTACTCATCAATTTAAATATGGTAAATACTAATATACAACTTAAACTAGCTAAAAAAACTCAAATTAATTTGGCATTTTTAGCCATTTTGGCAAGATTGGGTCCATTCCTCATAATGAAGGAGAAGATGGGTGGATTTCATCATTTTCATTTGCTTTGAGATATTTGGCAATTACAAAACTTCCCCACTCTCCTTTTGTCCCTTACTGATTTAGGGAAAATAATTCAATGTTGGATTCTTTAGAAACAACTATAATGTGTGTTCTTGGCACATGATGATTGATAACATGATTCATATCTCTATATAAAGTTTTAACTAATTTGTTCAATGATTTCCTATTCATTTACCCTTAGAGGGGAGGGGATTAGGCCATGTTACAATAATGCTCTTTTGGTCACATAAAGTGTTGGCACTCTCTGTGGTTGTGTAAGTTCAGGAGTATTCTAATGACTTTTGATTTGCACTTAAATCAATTTCTCATTTAAATATGAGAATACTCTAGCACGATCAAGTATTCAAGTTAGTTTAAAATAAAAGAAGAAGGAGACATAAAATCATATATATCAAACGAGGTTGATCGATCTATTATTGTTAATAACTAATGTAAAGACCAATTTGAACTCTCTTCCAAGAACTTGAGTTATTGAGATGCAACGGCTCTTGGTATCAGAGTATTTGATGACCGAAATGTCTTGGCATCGAATCTTGGTAACCCCCAATATAACAATTTATCTTGCATAAGGGCTTTGGTGGACCTTTGCAAACTCTTCAATCTCCTTTAATGAGCTTTCGTTTGAATGGTTTTTGACAATTATTTATAACACATGCATGTTGATGGAGCTAGACAATTGTGATAATCGACATAAAGGACCTTTGATTCGTACATGAAAAACTTGACACTCGTAGTCATTCCAATTCAGAAACAATCTTCGACAAGTGTCCCAATTGGCACAACACCTTTTAATTTGTCACATAATTTTTTTAGCACCCTTGTTGAAGCACGCTGACGCTCTTCAATGATCAAGAAGAACATAAATGTATATACACCAATCAAACGAGGTAGGTAGGTAATTCGTTATTTATAACATTTGCAAGTAGATGTAGATACATCAATCAAGCGAGGTAGGCAGGTAATTCGTTATGTATAACATATGCAAGTAGATGAAGATTAACAAGTGTCACAGTCGACATAACGACCTTGTTTTTCAGCAATCATATGATGACACGTTCTTGTGATGACAAGTTGTCACTCAATATCAAGTCATGAGATGACACATGTCACCACATTGCTTGCATCCTAGTAGCTTGAATATGGTCCATATAGGCCTATGGAACTTGGTTGATTAATTCCCCAAGTAGATACACATATATAACTTAGTTGTGTGCAGGCTTCTCATGTGATGTGGGGTTTCTCTTTTGGATGATAATTAAAGACCATCTTAGCCTAGCTAGCTGTGGTTATGTCAGACCATTACAAAAGAAAGAAAAAAAAGGAAGAACAACACAAGGAAGAGGCATATGCTTTCAAAAGAGAAGCATAAACCCTAAGAAATTGCCTTTAGCAAGTTAGCCCTTGAGAAATTTGGTGTTCCTTGTTGATTAATCTTCACGTTGTTAGATACTTGGATTCACCTTGTTGGATCATGGAGTATGATAGAATTTAGACATCAAAATTGGTAAAATCAATATTGATGTAAAGTTATAGAATTTGATCGGTCAGGTGTTAGAATTCAAGATCACAGATTAACGATGATTTTAGCAGAGTACAAAGACAATGCAACATAGGTTTTTAGTTCTGGAGCAACAACAACATCCATGCTCCACACGTTCATCTATTCAGTTAAGCTCTTGTTCGATCTAGTGTGAAGATCGATATAATAATTTATATTCACTTGTATATTGTGATTATATTTCTAAAACAAGATCGATATACAGACTTAAATAGCTCCTTCATATGTGTCATCCTAACAAACTTGATTTAGCACATACTATATCTCTTACTTTCAATTACTCTCGTAGTTGTCTTTTCTCATTTTCTCTTAACACTAGCTACATTTTTTGTTTATTGTTTATCTAGTACTCAATCACCATATTCAGTATCAGATATTCTAAATTCATGAATCATTTCAATGATAACGTTTTCCTAATCTAGTACACTATCAACCACTAGATATCATTCATGAATCAATTTAATGATAACGTATCTCAGATAAATGTTATAAATCCAATCGAATTCCTCTCCCTAATCTAGTACACTATCAACCACTAAATCATCCATACTGAAATACCGACAATATTCTTTGATGCCAACAAACAATCCTTGATTCTTTCACTCCTAGATAAAATAAAGATCCACTAGGCATCTTTGTTTATATTAGGCTTGGCCTATGGAAAGGGGTTGTTGTTAAGGCATCTTTTTGGCTCATATTGGCATATGTTCACATTAATGTGTGTCACCTATAATAAGTTTGTGTGTCCTTTAAGTTACTATATATTGGACCCCTACCATGTCTTTGCTTCTTTGTTCTTCTACTATGTAGTTGGAACCAAAGCTTGATTTTTGTTTCATCCTTGCCAACTCATTTTGAAGTGGCATTACATGTTCCCAAGTTTTTCGATATTTTGATGTTCAACTAACTCTGTTAGAGGGATAAACTCCGTGGACATAAGGACTTTTATTTTATCGTTTCTCGAAAGTTTTATGTTACTGATCATTTTAAGATATGAGTTGGTGCAGGTCCAAATGTTGGCCTAAGCCATATGCTCTTGCATGACGTTTTGAGGATTTGGGATCGAGGATGGCCCAACCAAGTTTTATAAGGTACGCCATGTTGACTTCCTTAGCTTTCCGAAGGCTGAGACCACCTTGAGCTTTGGGCCTGCAAACGACATCCCAAGAAATGATCAGTAATAAAGTATTTTCTATGTCACAAGATGTCGACCGAGACTCATAATTTTCTTGTTTCAAATGTTGGCCTAAGACATATGCTCTTGCATGACGTTCTGAGGATTTTGACTCCTCGTTCGCTTTTGAGTAATAACTAAAGCACATTACGCCGTTTTTCAAAAACATTATTTTAGATATCGAGATTGACAATCATTGAATCGCCCTCTGAATCACAAATCATGTCCATGCCGGAATACTATCCGACCCAATTCACATGAGCTTAACAACACCCTATAATTTCCATACCATACAAATTCTTTAAATCCCATGGGCCTACCTACAATCGTTAATGGACTTGATGGGCCTGCTAAATAACTATGAAGTGATGACAGATCCTGCTAGTGAAACAATAGTCAAATAAATAACTCGAAAACTTGAGGCACGAAGCGTCTGTAGTCCAACGGTTAGGATAATTGCCTTCCAAGCAATAGACCCGGGTTCGACTCCCGGCAGACGCAGCTTTTTTATTTTTCCTTTTACCTTTTTATTCTCCCGCCAGAAGCCTCTAGAAAACCGTATTAAAATAATTAAATAATTATATTTATTTCAGCCTGTTAAATCAAAACCCGGAACTTTCTGGAACCAGCTGAACGCTGAACCAAAAGAGAGAGAGGAAGGATCTCATTCGTCGGAACTAATCTCCGATCAGCAAATAGAAAGAACCAACTGATGGCGGAGCACTTAGCGTCGATCTTCGGGACGGAGAAGGACAGAGTGAACTGTCCGTTCTACTTCAAGATCGGAGCTTGCCGCCATGGCGACCGTTGCTCGAGGATGCACACGAAGCCAAGCGTCAGCCCCACGATTCTTCTCTCCAACATGTACCAGCGCCCTGACATGATTACCCCTGGCGTCGACACCAACGGCAACCCCATCGATCCTCGCAAGATCCAGGAGCACTTCGAGGTAGACTGAGTTTATATTTTTTTTGTAGAAAGCTAGGGTTCTGGTTTTGATTTGATTAGGAGATTTTGTGAAAATTTGTGATGAAGCTATCGGATTAGGGAAATTGGAGCATTTCTGGTGTTTCTATGGTCTTGGTATCTGGATAGCAGAGTTTGTGAAAATTTAAGATTGAGCTATTGGATTAGGGAAGTCGGATCATTTCTGGTGTTTTTGTGGTCACGGTATCTGAGTTGTTTGGATCAGGCTAATGGTTCTGTGTTAAATGATGAATTTGTGGATGATGGGAGAATTTCCTGATTTCTTGATTGTAATTTCGTGGAAGTGCAGGATTTCTATGAAGATCTATTTGAGGAATTGAGCAAGTATGGGGAGATTGAGAGCTTGAATGTTTGTGACAATCTTGCTGACCACATGGTAAGTTATCAAGAAAAGTGTTTATGAATTATGATAATTTGTAGTTTTTTCCCGAGTCAATGAAGTTCAACTTTGTTGGGGTTTATCTATAGGTGGGGAACGTTTATGTTCAGTTTAGGGAAGAAGATCAGGCTGCAAATGCCTTGCGAAATCTGACCGGAAGGTTTTACGCTGGTAAATATTCCAGTTTCGTCTGCCCGTTTTGTGTCTGATTATCAATTGATCCTGCTGATCTATTGAAGTTGTGATTGATCATTCCAGGTCGACCCATCATCGTTGATTTCTCCCCAGTTACAGACTTCCGGGAGGCCACCTGCAGGCAGTATGACGAGAACACTTGCAACCGTGGTGGTTACTGCAACTTCATGCATCTTAAAAGGATTGGAAGGTATGTCGTATCATCGGGATTTTTCATTTAAACAGGGAGAGTGGTTCATTGTTGTTTGATTAACCCCATTGATGGTGTGATTGTCAGGGAATTGAGACGTCAATTGTTTGGGAGTTACCGGAGCAGGCACAGTCGTAGTCGGAGCAGAAGCAGGAGCCCCTACAGACATAGAAGCCACGAAGATCACTACCACCATCGTAGTAAAAGGTACGACGAAAGGGAGCTGCGCTATCACGAAAGCAGCAGTAGAAGGCACAAAACAACAAGCCCTGAGCAGCGGAGAGGGCGGAGTAGAAGTCCTGCAAGGAGGAGGGATCGTAGCCCGGTTAGGGATAGCAGCGAAGAAAGAAGGGCCAGGATTGAACAGTGGAACAGGGAAAAGGAGCAAGCAAGTGAGAAGAAGGTCTATTCCAGTACGATAATGACGAGAACCGAGATGATGCTGAAACTGGAGCTAGACAAGATGGTAGTAATCATCACTATGGATATCAGGAGGAGCATTCTCGCCAACAAGTGGAATATGGATACTGAGCAATCCCAGTATCTGGTTTGTTTCTCTTACCCTTTTCTTTTTAATTGTCTCTCGTTGCTTCAAATACTGCAATGTCGGTTTCATGAAATCTGAAAACCTCACATTTCTGTATAGTTTGCCGACCATTTTACACTGTGCAGAGGGTTTGCAGGTTCTATGTTGTCTGTGTTCATAGTGCTCGACTGTATGATTCATGAGTCTTCTTCCCGTTGAGGGACTTAACCATATAGATGCCACCTAATCAGCAACAATCAAGTTCCATGTTTCTGTATTGATTCAATGTTTAGGGTTTCATTCTTTGAATTCTTTCATATTTGTTGCATCATCTCTTCACATGGCAGAGGACTTTAATTAGTTTGTGGAATGAGTTCTGTGCAGGTCCAGGAATCCCTGCTTCTCCAGGCAAACACATCTGTTTCGTCGAGTAACATGTTTCGCCAAACAATATCAGAGGTGCTGGAGGATGCAAGATTGATTGGCAATCAAGCTGTGGGGGGTAGTGGGGTTCATTTATCTTTGGTTTGATGTTGCAGGGATGTGTCGAAGAACCTGAAAGTACATTTTAGTTTCTCTTGTATTCTTCGAAAATTCGAGATGATTTGGAACCATTTAACATTGTAGGGGTTAGAAAGCCATGGTGAGCAGAGCTTACTATGAAGTTGGAACTGTGTACTTGAAAACTGTTATGCATAAAACTTCTAATGCTTGTTTGTTCTGTCTCTAATTCATGCATGATAAGTTAAATTGCTTTGAATTAGAGAAATGGTGTAACGGATTTTGGTGAGGTAGAATTTCACCCTCTTGGACATGCGACAACACGAGGCACAATCTTGTATTGCTAAACTTTGTAAAGGCTAATATAGTTGTCGATGGTTTCGAACTATTCCTTCGGTTGACCCTTTCTCTTGTCTAATCAACTTTGACATCGAGATATGTCGACTTATTTGATTTGACAACGGATGTAGCTAGAATTAACGATCAAAGATTCAAGTCAAAACTAATAACAGCATCAAAAACAGATAAATCACATTTAAACATCAGACAATTCCTCGTCCATGAACAACAGAGCATCCCGAAACCCAGAACCATAGACACAAAGAAAGCCCCCTCTCATCTACTCATTTCTTCTTTCCTACCAAAATCATCCTACAAATTCAACTCCTCATGTCCATTCCTTGCCCATTCTGCAACACTGCAACAATCCCACTTCACTTTGCAGCATGCTTAGCCTTGGAGTGTGACTGCATGGCAGCATCTGTACCGAAAGTCCTGCAACACAGAACAAAACCCACCAGAACCGTTTACTCACTGCTTGATTTCAATGGAGCTCGTTTTTGTTAGTAGTGGGTTTCAGCAAGTACCTGTCGCACGATTTGCATGTGACCGAGCCGGCAGACTTGGGGGTCTGTGGCTTACCAGCACTTTTACCCTCCTTTTTAGCAGGATGGGGGGTGTCGGTATGGCCAGCTTTCTTTCCATCTGAACAAACGAAAACAGAATGCATCAGCAGGCATAAACTAATCATTTTTACTGGAGTGGAAGTGAAGTTTGGATGTTTAGATCACCTGTCTTTTGGGGAGTATTGGTAGCAGCTTTAGCCTTCTTGTTAGAAACCGGGGTTTTGAGTGCAGAGCCGTTGGCCCTCTTCTTGCCCGACTCTGGCTTCTTCGGAGTCTCCTCATCTTCGCTCTCCTCTTCTGAGTCATCTTCAGAGTCATCACTGTCCACGGACATTTCCTGCATAATAGATTGGGAGAGGAAAAGGATTAGTCATGCTGAAAAAGTTAATCTTTCCTCTTTGATACATCGTAGGCCGAAAGATCGAATGTTATCAACCTCTCCAGACTCATCTTCCCCAGATTCATCATCATCTTCATCATCATCAGAATCATCTTCGTCAGATTCAGCAGAAGGTTTAACAGGCGCAGCCTGTTTAGCTGCTTTCGGCTTGGTAGCCGCAGGATTTGCAGTTGCTGCCTTGGCAGGGGCGGGCTTTGCCTTCTCAACTTTGCCTGTAAAAGCATAATCGTTATACAAACTGTCAGACAAAAGTTGAACATTTGTATAAGCACCTACAAAGGTAAAAGCCAAGATATTGTACCGTTTTCGGCAGCCATCATCGGGATATCCTCATATCAGAATCAAATTCTGCACATGCCAGAGAAATCTAAGACTCTGTAGATCGTAACATTCAGTACAAAGGACTGAAAAGACAAAGACATGTCTATACATACCAGAAAACTCCTCATCAGTGGCAACAGCAAATCAAACACGAACGGGAGTCAAGGTAACCAAAATTGAAACAGTGACCATTGACAATAGCAAAATCAAAATAGTGAACATTGACAATAGCAAAATAATCAAAAAGAGATCATGCTGTGGAAAAGGATATTCTTCATCTTCATCTGCGAGAACAGACTTGTAACCAGTGAAGTAGACACTTCCACTCTTCCAGTTGTGGGACAGCTCGAACTCCTTCTCGAAGACGAGATCAAATGCCAGCTGAGGAATGTTCTCAGGGGAGAGTGTTCCCAACACAAGCTTCTTGCCATCGACGGTAACGAAGAGAGGCACAGAGTCGCTTCCTTTAGCCTTTTTAGACTCACCAAGTGCTGCCTGTAATCAAGAACATCAACACATAAGCAAAACAAAACCACAGATCAGGTTTCAAACAGAAATGAAATGGAATCTATCTTACTTGGGATAGATGAAGGATGAAATCATCCTCTGGTGTCACTTTAAGAGGCTCACCAGCCTTAACCTCAACACCTGCATTACACAAATTAACAAAACCATAAGCCGATCTTAATCCTAAAATATACAAAACTCAACCGGATATGTTACAGTGTCAATGATCAGAAGCATCAATCAAGTTCTAACAATTAAAAATCTATTTAAACAACTGGTGAGATTAATGCTACACACACAAAAAACATGTCCAGAAAATATCCAAACTAACATCATAATCAAGCTTTAGTAGCTATTCTATTCATGGTTCATACAAAACAAAGAGTCCCCACTTTTGACTGAAGGGTTCAAACAGCACAGATAAACTCTTGCTACACAGAACCAATTCAGAGATTCAATATTTGATTATTCTTTCACAGCTACACCATTAAGCAAAACCAGCAGAAGAGACCGAAACAAATCGATTCTCTCAGTTCTTATGCTTGGATATGAGCGATTCAAGTGTTGATTCCACAAGAATACAGAAACCCAACAAATAAATAATCTTTAAACGACATAAACAAGAACCCATCAGACCCTAAACCTAGAAACAGCTCCAAACAGAGCCAAAACGATTATACATAACAAAATCAGCTATAAGAAAGCTTACCCCAAAACTGCATGGAAGACATGATGATAGGAGGAGAAGAGAAACGAGAGTATTAGGGTTTTAGTAAGGCGAGGCTAGTGAGACTGAAGAAAGAGGCGGAAGCAGTAAAGGGTTTAAGCTGAATTTATAATCGAAAGGTGGGATTGTGGGAGATTTTTGTTCTTGATCTACTAGCGTTTTTCTAGGGTTTATGGCCTGCAAATTGGGCTTCTCTAAGGTTTTAGGCCCAAATACTTGATTTCCAAAATGGGTTAAATCAGTCATGGTCATCAAAGTCTGGACTTTATAGCATTATGGTCACCTAAGTTTAAACTCGGTCTACTTAATTACTTGAAGTGTAATTGTTATGATTGTTTAGAAACTTCATTACATCCTGCTATGAATTTATCGATAAATTATGCTATGAAATTGACCCTTCTATGGTTATATAACTTATCTAAATCATTGAAATGTAATAATTATATTGAAAAGAAAATGTGTAGTTATAAATTAATCACTCACATATGTTCAAACATAGTGGTCATCATAGAACACGTTAGCATTTATATAATCGGTCAAACTCTTTTCAAAAGAAGATTGTGTTAGCCCATTCACACTAGTATGCCTAAAGATTTCTAGTCGTGTGATTGGGTATGTGTTGATCCTATAGAATCTGACCCATTTTCTCATTGAGCGAAGGGTACGAAAGAAATCAGATTGATTTTTCGATCAAAAGTACTATGTGTTTTGATCATTCCGCTAACAAAGCAACATGAAAGACACATCGATGATTGCTTTAACAATAGGCCAATGTACTCATATTTACATGTCGTCGGTAGACTTTCTGAGACTGAGTGAAAAACAAGACACCAAATCTATCAAATCTTACCTATAATTTCTAAAGAATTAGTAAAGTACATAGTATTAACAAAAACAACTCATTTATATATGAACTAATCCGATGAACATCAAACTTGAAAAATTCATGTCTTTCAAACGTAACCAAACAAACCCTTGTACACAACCGGTAGACAAAAACAAAAATACCCATATTCCCATTTACTCCTTTTCCCTATCAAAAATTCATCTACCCTTCAAAACTCCATGCTTTTTCTTCACTTAGCAGCATGCTTAGCCTTGGCGTGAGACTCCATAGCAGACTCAGAAGTGAATGACCTGCAACACAGAACCAAACAACAACACAACCACATCAACTCATAACTCGATTTGGATCGAGACATTTCGTTACGGAAACAGATTTCGGTACCTGTTGCATGGCTTGCAGTTGAATGAGCCACCAGACTTGGGCTTAGCAGCAGGTTTTCCATCTTTCTTGACGGGATGGGGAGTATCGGTGTGGCCGCCTTTCTTCCCATCAGACTTTTGGGGTGTGGATTGATTGGCCTTCTTGTTAGGTACGGGTGTTTTGGTATCGGAGTCGTTGGCCCTCTTCTTGCCAGACTCAGGCTTCTTCTTTGGTGTAGGAGTCTCCTCGTCTTCGCTTTCTTCATCATCTGATTCATCGCCAGAGTCGTCGCCTTCGATAGACATTTCCTGCATTACAGATTGTACATTACATCTTATTAGTCATGCTATGAGAATTAGAACAAGAACCAGTAAGCTGAAAGGTGCAACGGTTTTATTTGAATACCTCTCCAGACTCATCGTCACCAGATTCAGCTTCCTCATCATCAGAATCATCTGAATCATCATCAGAATCATCTGAATCATCAGATGATGAGTCGGGTTTAGCAGGTTCGGTAGGCTTGGATTTAGGTTTTGTAGCCTTGGGCTTAGCAGCTGCAGCGACAGGCTTCAGCTTCTCAACTTTATCTGGAAATCAATCCAATAGGAAGAAGAAGACGCATACATCAGATAACTAATGAACCCCTAACAAGTACATATGAAGATTAAAGCTTTATCAGGACCGAGGGTCACCGAGAAATCCTCATCATACTCAGAATCCATATCTGTGCATGCCAAAGAGATCCAGTACTCTTGAGTATCAATAACCATTTAAACAAAGGAATGCATATATAAACTTATCACTAGACTCACCAGAATCCTCATCATCAGAGAGAACAGATTTGTAGCCAGTGAAATAGACACTGCCATTCTTCCAGTTGTGGGAAAGCTCAAACTCCCTCTCTAACACGAGATCGAATGCCAACTGGGGAAACTTCTCAGAGGAGAGTGTTCCCAACACAAGCTTCTCGCCATCAACCGTGACATAAACAGACACAGAGTCGCTGTTTTTGGCCTTCTTAGACTCTCCAAGAGCAGCCTGGATTGCAAAAAATCAACCAAACAGCGTGAAATTATAAGTAAGAGGTCAGTTGGATCATATATTTGATATAATCATCGCACAGATAGCTTGCTTGGTGTTGCTTTTTAAGCTCCGTATTTGATTTTTCAATATGATAAATTCTCAGCCATTGAGACAATAATCGAAACAACAAGTTATCAAAATCTACCTACTACAATCAATCTGTTTCGAAACAGAGCACTCTTAACATTCTCTTTAAACAAAATCCAAACAACCCCTAAACCAAATACCAGGAGCCTCAGCCTAAGCAAAAATTCAAAAAACACGAAAGAAACAGTCCTTACATGGGAAAGATGAAGCATGAAATCATCTTCAGGAGTCACTGTAACAGGCTTACCAGCCTTAACCTCAACACCTGTGTTACACAGCAAATTTCAATCAGAATCCAAGTCAGCTAACCGATTCATTCATTCTATCAGAGCACGGAAACGGCGATTACTATCCTTACAGCAACAAACAACGAAGCGGGAAAAAAAGAAATTCCGGAAGACAAAGAGACTTACCCCAGAACTCCATGGACGACATGATGAATCGAGAGGAAAACGTGAAATTGAGTTGATTCTCTGGAGGAAGGGAGGAATTAGGGTTTTAGAGAGTTTGAGGCGTTGGATGTTGAAAAGGGTTTAAGGTGGGGGGATTTATAATCGAAGGCGCGAGATTTTTTGATCTTGCTCTGCAAGACTGCGACTGTTCGTATTCTAGGGTTTCTGGATTTTACTCTCTATGGGCTGGTTTTGGGCTTTGGGCCGCAAGACTTAATTGGGCCATGTTATTAAGCAAGAGCCTGTCTTTTGTGGTGTAGATTGTTTGGGCTTCTTGTTGGGAACCAGAGATCTATAAACGAGCTAGCTCGCGAGTCACTAATCGAGCATTTATGGAGTCGGTTCGATAGCTCATGAGCTATTAAGGAGCTAGGTTGTGAACTTGTCGAGCCCGAGCCATGATTGGCTGAGACTCTGCTCGTTTATTATCAAGTTAGCTCTCAATCAGGGTTGTTTATTAACGAGCTGAGTTCCCGAGTGAGGTTTTTAGCAATTTATACGAGTCAACAACACTACGCAGGAAGACGAAATTTTCAATTTGTCAAATAAGATACATCAACTAAAGAAGAATCTTTGTGTTATTGATGGATTAGTGGCCAATTATTGAGTAATTTCAAAATTTTGTTAGGAAGTTCAAAGTCTTATCTTGAAGCTTATCCTACACTATCGTGAATGTATTGGTTACCAATTATAAAAGATATGTATAAATTATTTTCAAAGAATGAACATTTTCGTTAATCATATTTTATTTTAATAAGGGGCCGTTTGGTTGATGGAATTGGGTCCGGGAATTGAGATCCAATTCCCCGGTCCATTGGGAATTGACTCAAATAATTGCACTACAGTTCTCATTGGACCGGGAATTGAAATCCAATTCCATCAACCAAACCACCCATAAATAATATATTCAGGAAAACCAGTTAATTAATATCCGCTCATTCCCAAATCTATCGTCTAGTAATGTTATTCAAAGGCTTTACTGTGACATGTCCTTCACTTTTGATACTTAAATCGGTGGCTTAGGACATCATCATTACTGATCGACATGGGTTTGTTTGTGACGATAAAGTTGGTAGTGCTCTTGTTTCTTCTCACGTTGCGGCTAAGGCTCTTGCTCTGCTCGAATCAATCAAGTTGGTGCACCCCAATGGTGTTACGACTTACAACACTCATTTTATCCGATTGGAATACCTTGGTCGACATCCTCAACCTGGGATTGTTTCCGTGGCCATGAGATTGTGCTGCTTGGATTGCGGAGGCGATTCTTTTGCTTCGTTCTGCCCCTTTGGTCTCTGTTTGGTTTATCCCCCGTTCTCTTAATCCCAGGGCAGGTTGGGTGGCTACCGGTAGCCGTGGTTCTCTCCCTGATTCTTGGATTCCCTTGCTGAACTAGGCTTTTACCCGCTTTGTAATGTTACAATTATCTTGATCGTTCGGGAGAATGAAATGAAAGTCTTTATTTTTCATGTAAAAAAACGTGTATATATATACTAGCTAGACTCAGAACGACTCAACCATACAAATTGAATCATTTATCCCGCGTTTCAAAATCTTTAATTCGATATACATGTATGCATTTCATATACCAGATAAATTTCTGTTCACGAATCGTAATACTCCAAATAAAATTTTAGACGCCACTCAATACTAAGTCACACCATTTAGTAACTATACATTTTATTTGGATGATTTTCCAATCCTTTCCAATATCCACTGAAAAATATTTGTAACAATTACCTATAGTAAAAAAAATTGGTAAATTGTTTTTTTACAGTTACAACCCCCAATTTTTACCTAACCGCGTACCCTAATTTTACCCCATCAATTGAAACTCCACTCTGCCGCCGTCGCCGTTGCCGCCGCCGGATTACAGCCGCAAATCTATAAACTTCAGCCACGAAAATCCACTCCTCTTCGTCTCCTTCTCAACCTCCGTTGAGCAGGACGACGACGGCGTCGATATATTGCCGCCGCCGCCGCTTCCCGAAACGTCCTTCTTCCTCCCGGCGCACAAGAAGAAATTCCTCGACCCCAATTCCTGGAGCTTCTCTGCTCTCTCCAAACCTAAAATTAAAATTCGAAGGTCAAAATCAATTACAACTGCAGACGTAATCTCCGAGATTCGATTGTAAGATTGACAACCCTAATCTGAATCGTAATCGAATATGAGATCTTACTTTCTAAGCTGAACTGCGAGTAGTGGAGGTCGAATCTAGAACAATCAGCGGCGATGACTGGCCGGCGTCCTTCCTTATTGTACTGACGCACCACGGCGAAGATCAGATCTCCGACGCTCGACTCCGGCGACGCCAGAACCTGTACGGCGCCGACGCTTCCTTGGACGGTCACGTTGAGGAGGAGCTTCGTGAGCTTCATCGGCCTGTCGTCGCAAACGACCGATCCGGCCGTCAAGTTCCGTCGCAAGTCAGGGAGAGTCTTCGGCCTGCGGAGCCTCGACTCCGCCGCCGTGGGAGCCATCGCGGAAGTCTGCTCCGCGGTGTGGAATGACACCGCTCGCTCCGTTAGCCTGGTCTTCCGGCTGGCGCTCTTCTCGATCGTCCGATTGTTGTTCCTCATAGTGGATGGTTGCGATTCCGATGAAAATTTGAGTTTACAGAAACGGACTCTCTTTAAATCGCCGAAGTCGTCGGAGGCGGGGGAGATGAGAGCGGCGACGGCGGAGGAGTTTCCGGCGGTGGTTAGGTCACATAAGGAATTGATCGGGAGGAGGAAGAGTGAAGAAGAGGATAATGATTGAGGGAAAGGAAATAAGGATTCCAGTAGCTTGTTATATAGTGGAGAATTATACGGAGGTGGGCCCACTGAAGATGGATTCACGAAAGGTTACCGGGTTCATCCGGTTAATAGCTGAATTATATCCGAATTAAATATTAATACAATGATTATTCATAAATGTGTTTTTTTCTAGTCCAACTTCCTCGTGAAAGATACTGTTAGATAATGTTGAACGTCTCACATTGAATCCCAATCAAGTCATCAATTAATTAATCATATTTAAAGTTATGACTCAAATTTCGAGGAGCTATAAATAACAATCTAATTTCAACATTGACGACATGACCTAACACGAGTACACTATATGCTTAGCTCATACGATCAAATATTATACGTCGAAAGCTTCCAACTCATTTGCAGGCAACCCTCAATACACTTCTTTATACTCTAAATATGTCTTACTCTTTCTTTACCTGGATGTTTACCACTCTCTCACTCTACATACATGCCTTGCGAAAAAACGCTCAAGGAGGCTATAAGGCACCCAAGAGGCCAAGACAAGTGGGCATCTTGAACCAACCCAATCAAGCTCAAACCACTAACTAGACCAACCTGTCTATCTGAATGAAAGATAAAAAATTTCAAATACATATATACCAATCATGACATATATCGTGGTGATTCCCTGATTTTATGTCTGACCTAGTTAACCCAATACGTAAAAACCGAGTTATATGTTGTATAAGAATCGAACACTTAATGATTGACCGGTTTATAATCGTTAATTGCTACCATCTTTCTAAGGTCAAATTCCTTTCACCCCTTAGAATTCCTCAAACGTCAAAAGATTAAAATAATTGGACCCATTATGAAAATTAAAAAAAATTGAGAAGTCGGCTTGGCTGCAAACGGAGACTAGTGACCCACTAACGGAGCGCCGTCACCCACGTGTCATATCGTGACTGAATAATAGTGACTCACCACTACCTAGTGGGACCCATCCCTCCAGAATCTCTGTAGTCTGGAAATTTCACGGGTGACGTGGAGACAGTCTAGTGGTCCGACCAACTGGAAAAAGTATCCATTTTAGTGTGGGGCCCAGCCCAAGCTTCCATCACGTATCCCTATGATAAGCACGTTTTAGGCAATATATTAGTGCATGAAATATTTGTCAGCTTGCTTAAGTTAACCAAAAACCGAGTTTTTCGTCATTAATAAGTATATTAACCAAAAAAAAAGTCATTAATAAGTATTGGAATTTGGATAAATATCGGGCTGGTTTGGTTCATGATGAACCGGGTAAGGAAAAACGTGCAATAGCGGGAGATGTTCAAAATAATAGATACTTGATTTGTTAATTTAGTTCGTTGCGATGACTATGATAAGTGTTCTGAAATACATACAATTATATTAGCATCAAGCAGGGATGTGTCATGAGTTGAGTTTTGGTTTGGTTTCGGCTCGACTCGATAAGGCTTATGGCAGGTTCACGTTCGGGTTTGACTCGCTAATTTTTTTATTGTTCGAACTCGACTCGAATTGATCGTTAACGGTCTTAATTAGCTCAACGAGTCCATCTTGATAACCACACTTAAACCATTCTTTTTGTGTACAATTTTAGAACCAAATGAAATTACCAATAGAAACATCCCGTCAACGTTCATAATCCTAATTATTTCTCATAAAGATTTCTAGTTATAGTCCAAAAGTTATCCATTCAAAAGAGCTTAAACCTTAAACCGATATTCTAAAGCCCAAATGGTAACTATAAACATTAATCTCTCAATTCTAAACCAAAACCGTTATTTATAAGCTCTAATTCTTATTAACCTAAAAGTATCAAATCTAAACTGTAAACCATATTAACTTTAATAAAATCGAGCATGTAATCAAACTAACCCACGAGTCGCTAATCAAGCTTTCAACGACCAAACTCGTGAACTATCTTACTCGAGCCAAGCTCACAAACCATAAACGAGCACGAGCACACGCCATATTTTTATATACTTTAGTTTACAATCTATCATATATGTATATATAATATACTCTAAAATTCAGAATTATTTCTGTATATATATAATACAAAGTTGATTTTTCAATAAAAAATTAATATATAGTTTAAAGAAATGGAATATACTGTTTGAAAGTCCCAAGAGCTCAAACTACCAAGACGAGACCACATTACTCTTGAGGATGATGTCGAAACAAATACTGCCATATAAAATTCATGCAGCCGCCTTCTGGTTTATTATTATTATCGGGTCGGTTCTTTGGGTACACACCATTTACTTGTTCTGTCACACATGTCGGGAGTTTTCAAAACCTATTTCGAAACCGAAAACACCATTGACCGGTTTGATTAAATGGTTTTGAAATTGATTTTAGGTTCGATTGAAAATGAACAAAGAGAAAAAAACAGGTTAAGTTTACTTTGAATATGATTGAGAATGATTGTATATAATTCAAACAGTACCTTATCTCTATGTTCTTCAAGTGATCATTTATTGAAGTAGCCCAACTATTTTGATCTGTTTGAATTATTCTTCTTCGACGGCTTATAAATTGTTGAATCACTCTCGTAAGATTTTATCTATAGATAGTCAAGTTTTGATAGCTCTTATCGGAGATAATAGAAAGCAGACACACCAATGAAGGAATATCAAGTCACAACTCAGGAGATCCTGTCTAACTCCATGACTATTGGGAGGTTATTTAGGGTCATTCGTGTCACGTAATGGACAACCATATACTACCTGAACGGCGAACCGTTTGAAAGCGCTAAGATGGAGCTCTGCGTTTCACCTGAATAATTTCTTTGATTATAACGCAACATGGGGTTAGAGGTAACCTGGCCAGCCAACAACCTTGTAGAGACCAACTCGGCATCACACTCAATATCCACCTGCAAAACCCCAGACCAAGCACACTAAGTACACACATCGCTGAACACAAGTACCTCAAGCACAAAGGATTGGAGGATACCTCGATAAGTCGTCCCAATAGCACAAAGGGTCACTCCTGATGAATTCCTCATGACCCAACCTACCTAAGGATCCACCTACACCAGGCCAGACAACTCCATCAACATTGACCTTGAGCAGCCGCAGATGAGGGGGGTTTCCAGGCAAATCCAATGGGGGGCCTCACCCATGCCACGACCCAGTCCTCATTCAGGTCGAAATCAATTAAACTAATTAGATTCATTTATATTTTCGATATTTTTTCTCAATATTATTTCAAAATTTAACCTAATGTATTTTGAAAATTAACTCATGACTCGATTACTATCCAATATTATAACCTATCCTGAATCCACCGCAACACGAGATGAACACGAACATCAACACAAACAAAAATACAAAATTAATAATTAATATTCTTTAGTGTAACATCAATATATACCAGAAAAATCCTGGAAAAGTATAGCTGTATTATACTTTGGCCGCATAATAATTTTAGATACATTGGACTTAGTGTCTGGTTTCTGGTAGAGTTATGTCACTATTGGGAGAGCCGTGTCTTAATCGAATTTAATAACTTTGTTAATTAGGCAAAAATTTTGAGTTAAGTATTTGATATTTACTTGAACGAGTTAATTTAGAATTTTGGAGGGTTTTCATTCAATTAATATTTGGCAAATTAGGCGGGAGCGTGCTATAAATCGTGAACTAAAGTAGGAGATAAAAATAAAAGGAAAAAAAAGGAAGAGGAGGGGTGGAGAAGTGACTGTGAACTCGATTAGTCGAAACCTTAAAAAAGGTTACATTTATGGGAGTTCCAGGGAAAAATCTTGATAGGGGATCTAAATTCGAAACTTTGGAACACCGAGCTTGTTCACATATAAACTTGAATCGAACAATGGCTTATCCTCGAATCGAGGATAGCTATTATTATGCCCTAATCGGCGAGAATGAGCACTTATTCGCATAAAATATGTCCTTATTGACGAGGTTATGCCCTTATTGGCGAGGTTATACTCTTATTGACGAGGTTATGCCCTTATTGGCGAGTCTGTACCCATATGACAAACGAATATTTGTCATCAACTCTTCTGTCTTCTTACTGTATGAAATTAACAAAATGATTAGTTAAGCTTTTCTGTTTCCTATATGAAAGTTATGGTCTTTACTATATGAAAATAATAAAATGATTATGAATTATGATAATGATGGTTAATTATTAAAATATTAAATCGTAGATAGAGTGGTCATGCAAATAATTAAGGTTTGCGTGAAAGGAAACAAAAATTAATAAATAATTAATAAAATAAAAAAAACGACATATCTCTAGAAGTTTGCATTAGTGTCTAAATCAGCAACCAACCAAATTCGGCTAACCACCGCCCACTTGCCGGTCAAACTATGTCTATTATATGCAAACCATGGTTTGGACCGGTGGTAAATACTCAAAATTTCGATTTAATCGTTATCACGATTCGAGTTTCACGGTCGGCAATCTATCGAGCTATGAGTTTCGAATCAACCACCATTTAAACGAAGTGTACAATTCATTCGCGTCGTTATTTCTTTAACTCATCCTCGTCCCATACTTTGTTTGTTTTGTATGTATCCTTATCTCTGTCCTCAATAAAATTTGAATACCTAGCAGATATACCGACACTCTACAATATATTGTTAAAAAATTTGCAGATGTATTGTCAAAAAAAACATTTCATAACAAATTAACAAGGTAAGGTCAAATTTCTTGTTACTCAAATTAGCAATTTGTCTTTATATATGAAATTAGGTAATTGTCACACTTAGGTTGTATTATATTAAATACCGGATAAGGTGCACTTGTTTTAATAAAGTTAAAGTTACTTACTTGAGCTATAATTGATCCATAATTATATCATGATCACCGTATATAATCGACTTGAAGATTAGTACATTGTTGAACACGTCACGCTGATCAGTATATAATAAGTTAATGAAAATACTGGGTTTCCTTCTGTACAGATCGATGTACTCGATATTTGTAAATTGAATTTACTAGATAACTTTGACATGTGCGTGTCAAGTTGGAATATTAACTATTTTTTTAGATAGAATTATAAGGTATTGAGTGAACGATGAATAAAGATCTAAATTTTAGTCACAAAATCACAATGGTTTATTACGGTTTAATCACAATTCTTTCATGGTTAGACTGCTTGATCCATGATTATTCCATATTGCATTTGACTCACTCGAGGAAAATACTGAGAAGCTGCCACTTTGAAGTATGTAAACATCAAAGGCCAAAAGGACCACCTAACCAAGAACACAAAGCACAATCAAGTTGAAGGGATATTAAAGACCCAATTTTGACCATAATTATGAGCTATAATCAAATTGTTATATCTCGGTTACTCGGTGGTTTAATGTATGATTTGATTCTAGTACTTCAAAATGAATAGCTCTTTTGAGAAAGAAGTATTAGGTTCTGGCTTCTTACCAAAGAGTTGCGTAAATTTGTATCTATTCTCTATTGATAAGTAATATGACTCCACAATCACATTTACTCGTATAAGTCAGTCTCTCTTGATCCCTTCACCAATCTTGAGTTTTAGGGTTCCATTAGGACTGTCGAGCAATTGGGTTTTTTATATCATCCACATCGGTCGGTCTACACTCTAGTCGGTATTGGAGTCCGTGTCGAAATTCGATCAAACCCACTATCTCAAAACCATCAGCCTACTTCTATAATTGTCCCAGCTGGCTTGTCTAGCAACTAGACTTTTCCACTCGTGTGAATCTAGCCTTGAACCCACATCTGAGTCCATGATCAAAACTCAAATCCACTATCTCAAAACACTATCAAGTATCAACCTACCACAAATCATCTTGATTCGAGAATCTCAACCAGACTATCGAGTAACTAACCTTTACCATCAACGTAAACCTCTCATTCAACCCACTAAACTCGTTAAAACTCTCATCGAGACTCGAACCCACTATCTCAAAACTATCGATCTACCTCGTGTACTAACTCTCTACTCTTTAACTCTACACATGTCGGCGAGAAACCCACCAATTAGTCAAGTTGCAATCGATCTTCCTATTACTACACACCCCAAAAATGGACCCCAAAGTTAGGACCTTTTCAATATTATTGACCCACTTGGCCAAATGTTAGTTGGTACATATACTCCAAAAAGATAGAGAAAATTCTTGAATTTTGGGTTGAAGCTAGAGAATTCAGGAGTGGTTATGATCACAAGGCTTATCCACTTAGCTAGAGATGGACAAACTATGGACTTCAAGTGGATGTTTTGGATGAGAGAATTGAAACATGTTACTTGTTGAGTGAAACTGAAATTCTGGATAAAAGGTAGGTAATTTTTTGAAAAATAGATTAGTTTTTGAGGTGTGGATGAGAATGAAGAATTCACATGGTTTTAAGGTACCGTGTCTGTGATAAACTTGTGAAACTATGAAAATTTATTCAATTGAACTTATAAAAATAATGAGTTTGAGTCTTGAAATGTTAAAAGATGTATCTCTAGATCTAGTCACTACAACATAACATGGCTACGGAAGCACACTGTATGTTGTAGTGAGTAAAGTGTTGTGTAGGGGCGCAAGTCTCACCCTGAATATGCATGGGACGGTAGGAATCAAAATTATCAGTTTGCTAGGGACTGAGGTCGCGCAAGACATCATTATCTTATAGAATTTTATGTAAATTTTGTAATGTGAGATGTCATAATCCTTCATGTAATTAGGACCTGATTCGCATTATCAATATTCTTCGTGTTATGAACCGTTATTGAGATAGAGTTCAACGTAGATCTTATATTATCCCTTGACACTTCGGTCCAAATAATTTTGAAAAAATAAAATGTTATCCATTTACTCTCCAAGATGATTGTGTTCTTTGCCGTTCCATGGGGTGGACTGAAGTGGACATTGAAGGCGATGCTACTCAAGTACAACTTTCCATCTCACGGCGTCCGATTGTTGGTCGTTGGTGTCAGATATTTAGAATCTGTTGGATGGTCTTCCTCATATCAGACTCTTGACAGTCGCCCGATTGTCTAATTCGACAGCCCAATGTGTGGCTCGCCACGCGCTTCATTGTCTGACAAAAAACGATAAATAAACGATTGAACCGATACAACTAACATGACATGTTACCAATAATGTGTGTTCAACATTGACTAGGGCTTGACCTAGTAGTGGTCTCGAATTCATGGGGCATCATTATCCCCTAAAGTGTCAATAAAGAACTGAAAAAAGAGCAAATGAAAGCAATGAAGTGTCAATAATGATAGATGCAATGAAGCTACCACAAACTTCCAAATTACTAGTCATATCATATGTACACCAATTGACCCATTTTGATCCCCAAGTTGGATGACAATTCAACTCTATTCGTGGTATTCGATTCTCTGATTCGATCAATATGGAGAATACTTGTATTGATCAGATTACGAAATGTACATAGACAATATATTTTCAGAAATGACGAGTTAGAGATGAGTTTAGGTAGTCCGTCCCATAACCATATTCATATCCACATTGTACGTTTAATCGTTGTTGTTTAGTATATGTCAACCATAATTCGGTCATTTTAAGGCCACTCAAAAGATATCCTAAACCTCGTCGCACAGGTATTCAAAACTCGCCCGAGACGAGAATACTGCTTCGTAATGTTAGATGGTGACGGAGATGGGAATGCCCGTAAGTATTCGAAACTCGCCATAACCGTGCCTAAAGACCACTGCCGAAAAGAACAGTAGCAGCAACTGCTGGCAATCTTTTCACCAAATGAACATGACTATAGAGCAAGATGGAAAGTCTCTAAAATGGATTAGCAAAGATATCCAATTGTTCAGCTACAAAGAAGAGATGCTATGCTGCTTTCAATTTTTACAGCATTCCGAATCGATAAATTAAAGATGATGGTACATACAACAACTCAGCCCAGATCGATCTAGCTCAACCCAGTTTTTAATGTAACGAGGCCCTTCTCAGCGATCGAATCCTAGTGCTCACCGGATCGGGGAAATGGAATCTGTCTGTGGATTGACAGAATGCAGTCTGAATCTGTCTCCGGTGCTGCATGAAGCCAACTACCGCTTTCCTTTGTTCTGTGCATTTTAGGATTCACAGGAGACAGGATTCGAGATAAGGAGCGTAACTGAGAAGCAGATCTGAGGGACTGTAGGTTTCTGGGTACGAGTTTTTGGGCTGTAGGTTTCTTGGCTCGTAATCTTCCCATTTCGCGGAGCACTGGAGTGCACCTCACTTGATTCGCCATGATTGAAAGCTCCTGGGAGGGAGGATTCAACTGCTCGTGCAGTTTCGTGTCCCTTGGAGCCGAAAAGGATTGCTGTAGCTTCAATGGAACCTGTGTGGCAAGAAAAATCAGGTTGGGTGTAATGCAAGTAACTAAGAATGCAGAATCTTCAAAACTGTTCTTCAGTGTAGTGTGTGAAAAACTTACTGCTGAAATGAGGCTGCAAGGCCTGAAAAGTAACGATGCAGTGGCGAAAGGAGATTGCCCCGGTCCATTTCCTGACTGACCGTTCTGTTTCGGGTCATCAGCCCGGGTTACTGAGCCAAAACTCGATGGTGGTGCATCATCATCGTCGTCGTCATCGTCGTCTTCATCTTCCTCTTCTTCATCTTCATCTTCTTTAGCCTCTTCTTTCTCTTTGACAAAAGGTTCTTTGTCTCGTCTAGATAAGGAAGAAGTATCTTCCTTCTCAAATGGAAGCTCTTCTTCTACCTTCTCAGAAGGAAGCTTTTCATCCTCTTCTGAAGAAGCAACTTCAACCTTTACGGTTTCATCAACAGACACTTTCTCGTCAACTCCTATTTTCCGCTCCTCCTCTTCTACTTCTTCCGTCTCATCGACATCTTCATCGATGCTATCAATGGCCTCTTCAAGATACAGTTGAGCATCCACCAGCTCGAATTCCGTCTCAATCAGCTTCCTTTTCGTCTCGCCATCTTTCTTCTTCTCTTCACCCCATCTGTCAAGGCCATCAATTATTGGCTTAACTACATTCTCCACCGACCTAAAGAGACGCTGCTGCCATGTCGTCTCTTCTTCATCCCTCTCGATCCCATAGAACTCGTCGAACCCCAAAGGTAACAACTCAGGCTCCTCAGGCTCCTCAGGTTCATCAGCATCTGTTTCTCCTTCTCCCGGCTGCAAATACATGCGAACACCATGCTCCTCGTCATCAACCACATTTATTATCCGGCCAGTTGGCGTGTGCAAGAGGAGAGTATCCTCCTCCTCCTCGGGTTCCAAGAGCTTCGATGGATCCTCCGGATCTGGCTCTGGTTCCTTACTTAGAACATAGAATTCAGGTTCATCATCACCTGGCCAATGGTCACAAATGTAAAGACCCCCAAAGTGAACGAGAGCGTACATCAGTAAACCGCAAACAAGACCAATCCAAGTCTCAAGCTTGAAAACCATTTTCGCATCAAATATTACAAACATGTACCTTCTGCCCACCAGTGCTCAAGCTCGGAAGGCATCGGTATCCTCAGTGGAGACTTGTAAAAGGAGTTCAACCACATCTCTCTCTCTTGATCAACATCTTGAGCGTATTTTTTCCAGTAATCAGGGACCTGTAACATGAGGAAATTATCGTTTCTCAAAGGTCTGCAATAATTTCTTACGGAAAACAGTTGTGGCAAAGTGATCCTTTACTTACTTCATGGAACTTGTGAACAAAACCGGGTGCCATCCATATATCCTCATCTTCAAACATATAATGATGCTGCGGGTCATTAAATAGACCTACTTCTTCCCTGACCACTGCGGCAAAATGCATGCAGTTAGTTTGTCATAAAAAAAAACTGTTTTCGTGATCGTTCAATGAGAAGAGATTACTTGGTAACACTTACTTCCATCCGGTTTGTACGAAAACATACGAGCCTTTGCAGCGGCTACTTCTGCTATTCCTGCATGCATCTGAAAGACTCTGGCTGTGTTAAAGTTTATACCTTTGAGGAAAGTTATCTAAAGATAGCAGAAAATTCAACATACAGCTGAAATCTCTTCAGTGCAGTCAGTTGCAAGTTCTTCAAATTCCCCAAAGTAAAACCTGCCCTGTAGATTGATTAAACGGTTAGTACCTTGCGACGCACGAAAACGCGGGGAAACAAGAAAGCTGGTTGAGGCGGCATATGGTAACCAAGACTTTTTATGGATCATAATGGATACAGGTTTATGTAGTTAATGTGCTTACGTATATTTGGCGCTCATTCAGCTCATAAATACCGCACCCATGCATCCTACCATGCTTCCACTGGCCAGCGTATCGATATCGACCTTTTTCCCTGTCAGAGAAACATTGTGATCGATTACCGATACTTTCTGAAACCAACTTTGAGCAGTCTTTGGCACAAACCCGCAATTCAGTATGGTACAATATGCAATGGAAGATCGAGGTAACGATCAGAAAGCAAAAGGGAAACTCACGGTTTCTGCCCAAAATAATGTTTCCACAGATTCTGCTCATAAAAGGGAACTTCATATTTCCCACGAGCCATTCGCAAGCTGTCTTCAACATCCATCTCCAGCCATTTTCTATCTTCTGGAATCATATAGTCTCTTCCGATTATTTTGCCTTCAGCACGCATCTTCTTCTCGAGCCTGAGGAAGTAGATGTTTAGCAACTATGCCTACTTGGTTATACGTACAAAAATATGGCGATATGTACATACTTGGAACCAGGAATGGGTTCGATATCAGGTATATCGACTTCGACAACTCCATGACCCGCCATGTCATTGTTAAGCCATTCACCTTCATATCTGCACAACAAGAAGTCCAATAACTTTATAGCACAACATCCATGAATTAATCAAACCGGCATGTTAAAAGAAGCCAACAAAATCAGCTCATAACTCAGATATTAAGTTGAGAGGAAATAAGTTATATACTTCTTTTTCAAATTGCATATCGAAATTGGAATGTCGTTCCATTTCTTTGATTCTTTTACTTACTGGAGTGCCTGGGAGCTCCAAACCTATGACTGAAGACCATGACACACGCACACCCGATAGCTCTAAGATGAGGTTTTACGTACCTGACAAGCCCCTGCTCTGCTACATAGACACCTTTACCATGAGCCAAGTCATCCCAGACAGTACCTTCATACCTTCAAGCAACCAACCAAAACATGTATGATAATCGCATAAACTTAACAATGAAGTTCAGAAATACACAGAGAAAACAAAAACACTTATTCGTCCATTCCCCGTGAATTTTACTCTCCTAGTCAAATCACATGTAAAAAATGCCAATTACTTGCAAATTTAATAGTTAAACTTGTCTACATTGCACATCAGAACGTCGAAGACCTTGCAGTCTATTTCGCTGAATACTCGTACACATTCAATGTGATGGGTTCCAATCCTCCAATCCACACCTTATCGACATCTTAAAATCAGATACTACCCTCAACAATTACAACAACAGCACTTCATGTTCAACCAAACAACCTTGAACGGTATAAATGTGTGCATGAGCCGTGTATAACACGTGTAGTCGAATCCACAAGTCAAACTTCTAAAACCTTACAACGAGTTTACTTGTCTACATTACACATCATAAACTGGAAAACCTTGTAGTCTATTTCGTTCAATATTCCATTCCTGCATCTCCAACAACATGGGTTCCAATTCACACTCTCGAAATCCAATACTACCCGCAACAATTAAACAACCCCACATTATGTTCACACAAGCATACAAAGACGTTCAAGAGCCATGTACGACGTGTGTAGGCATACTTGCACACACACACACACACACAAATATCTGTACAGTTCAAGAACTCATCCCTACACGAATCAAATTGCAACTCAATCGATATTAAAATTCAAAACTAGATACCAATCAAGTCAAATCCCAAGTCAAACTTCTGAAATCTTCCAAATTTACGAGTTAACTTATCTACATTTCACATCAAAGCATGGAAAATCTTATACTCTATTCACTAAAATAATCCTACACCTCGAATCATCATGGATTCCAATCCACACCCTATCAACATCAAGAACTCATATCGACTCAGACTCGATTCAATTCAGTTCGCACCTCCCAATCAACCATTTCCCCCAATCTCAAACCCACAGCATTGCACACCAAAACGATTCAGACACTCCAAGCAGCAAATTCAATCACTAGAAACAATTAAAAAAAGCAAACAGAACACGTACGAGCTTCCATCCCGGAAAACGTAGCTAACCCAAGTCAAGAACTCCTCAATCCGATCAAGCTCCTCAACAACATCCTTAGGGTTCGTTATATCAGCATGATTATCAGGAACAACAGGGTAAGGCTTCCTGTACGGGACATAAAACGGCTCAATCTTAGGATCTTCGTCATCGTCAATCTCATCTTCCACCTCAGACCAATCATCGCTATCAGCCTCGTACGGATCCCACCCAGGCTTCTTCATATACAAAGGAGCATCCACCCAATACTCCTGCAAATCCTCCTCCCTCCATTGCTCGTAGTCTTTGGGGAAATCCCACTGCTCCTCCCAGGAGGATAAGGAGCGGTCGTCGTCCTCGATTTCCTGGAGCTGCTCTTCCTGGATTTCGTCTAGTATTTCCTCGAATTCGATGATGTTGTTCTCGCGGGAGTTGTATCCCTCTGGTAAAGGGTCGCCTCGATTGACGTAGACGAGCTCGCCGTCCTCGCCCCTGAAGTAGCCTTCGTCCTCGTAGCTGTAGTCGGATTCGGAGTCGGAGTCGGATTCGGAGCCGGAGTCGGCGTCGTAGCCTTTGCTCGCCATTGATGGATAAGATTGAAGAGAAAGAGATAGACTGAGCTGAAGACTGCCGGCTTTGTATTTGTCTGCGGGAAATGCGTTGAAGGGCTTTGGTGAGGTTTAGTTCCTTCTTATTACCCTTTTTGGTCATTTTGTTTTCGAAATATATACGTGAATCGGGCTGGTTAGGTGGGTTGAGTAGTGAATTTATCGGGTTATGTATTATGGATGTGTGGATTAGAGTAATGGGTTAATTAGATTGTAGATTTAAGCGGGTTAAGAGTTTATCAAACTTTCTAATTGGACGTGTTATGAGTTGTTGAATTTTCGTCAATTTACGTTACAATTCGAGTTGGCTCGAGTTATGGCTGGACAAGGTTAGATAAGATTTTAAGAGTCATAGGAAAATCGTATTGCATTTAGCTTAGTTTTTTTTTTTTTATCAAGTGTTGCATTTAGCTTAGTAGTTCAAGCGAAAGAGGAATGTTGTAAATTTTGTGTGATCAATCATCATACATGTTGATTAGAGGTTCGATCGAGGAAATTTGGTAGATGAATTTTTTGTGTTATTATAATTTTAAAATTATATTCTTTATTGTCTTCAGATCTGATAGGATTTCCATTCAGATCATCAATTTCATAGTTAAGTCACGTTACTTATTTTTGTAAGCTGGATGACCACATTAGAGGTGTTTTTTAATAATTTTTTTCTACGTTAGGTTGTCTTAAAATTGGATTTGGAAATCAGTTTGACTAATAATTTAATGTAGTGTTTTTTAAGCAAATAATTATCTTTCCATTGATTTTTTTTTGGCAATCCATACCCAAAAAATTTAAACTATTTTTTTTATATATGAATGTCAGATTATAATTTACAAAGTATCCCCATCAAAATTCCATAATTTTTTTACTAGAAAAACAAAAACAAATATAAAAGTACAATGACCTAAGGGCCAATAAGGCCCAACAAGAATTGGCAACGGTATAAAGGCCTAAAATTGGACCTCAAAGTAAGACTTTATGGGCTTGCTTTGGGCTCACATACTTCTTTGGGCTTTAAGCCTTCCATGCTCCAATGTTTTGATATACCTCGTTACCGAATAATGGATGGCCTAGTGATGGATGGTGTGTTAGGTTTAGGAAAAGATTGTGGTTTCAATCCTGACATCCACTTGGCAACGTAATCACAGAACTGATTCCCCGAATCTAGAATATTTGATACTCAATATGATGATTAGTATTAGATAAGCAACAAAAAAAGATGAACTCGTATTCTGACTAAATTTTGGAATAGGGCACCAAGCAAAATTAAATTTTTGACGAATTTGTCTCATATTGTTAGATACAAAACATGGAATTGGTTATTCCACCGAATTTTGCCAACTCCAGCTCCTAAATCATGCGCGAAAAAAGACCTCTTTATAATTTTTCGACTTTGAATCTAAAATTAAATGGATATCCTACAATATGATTCGGTTGTAGGATTTCGTTAGTTTTCAGTACCATGTCGAACATCACACATTTAAACAATTACAAACTATTGTTAAACTGTGATTAAACCGACATTATATCAAAATTGTATCGTAATTATTTTGATAAATAGTTCACAGTTGAACCGATCAAACCATCCCATAGATATTGAAGACACTATTTGTACGCAAAGAGGACTTACAAGAGTCAATCAGTCTGCTGGGTGGACAGACTTTTGCATGCATGGCTAAGGTTCTGTGTTTGAATTTTCCCCGCTGCTTTCTTTGAGTCTCCAGTTCACATACATAAAACGATTTTTACTTACACATATTAAACCTACTCATCATCGCATAAATATTAACCATTTTGAGTTTTTTTTTCAATTTTTCATAGGCTAGCTATCATTAAAATGGTAAAAAATTGAAAATTACGGTATTATGACTTAAATGTCTAGATTTTCTCCATATTTTGAGGCCAACCGTGGTTGGGCAGATATTTTAGATAGTTTATTACCATATGGGAGAATATTAGTCATTTTGAGTTTTCCATATTTTTTTAGGCTAACCATCACCGAAATGGCCAAAAACTAAATTTTTTGGTGTTATGGCTTAAATATCTACATTTTCCCCAAATATCAAGGTCAGATGTGACTGGACATACATTCCAGTCAGTTTCTTACCATCCAGGAGAATATTAGCCTTTTTTCCAATTTTTATAGGCTGACCATCACCGAAATGGCCAAAATTAAAAAATTGCGGTATTATGGCTTAAAAGCTTAGATTTTCTAAAAATTCCGAGGCCGAACGTGGTTGGGCAGATATTTAAGACAGTTTACTACCATCCGGGAGAATATTAGCCATTTTGAGTTTTTTCCAACTTTTCCTAGGCCATCACTGAAATGGCAAAAAACTGAAAATTACAAAGTATTATGGCGTAAAAGCTTTGATTTTCTCAAAATTTCGGCCCGAATAGTTGGACATATATTTTAGGGAGTTTCTTATCATCCAGGTGAATATTAGCCATTTTGAGTTTTTCTAATTTTTCATAGGCTAACCATCACCGAAATGGCCAATAACTTAAAATTGCGGTATTAGGGCTTAAATGCCAAGATTTTCTCCAAATTTCGAGGCAAACCATGGTGGCAGATATTTCAGATAGTTTACTAACATCCAGGAGAATATTAGCCATTTTTAGTTTTTCCAAATTTTCATAGGTTAACTATCACCGAAATGGCAAAAAAACAAAAAATTTCGGTATTATGGCTTAAATTTCTACATTTTCCCCAAATATCAAAGCCATATGTGATTGGACATACATTTCAGGCAGTTTCTTACCATCCAGGAGAATATTAGCCATTTTTAGTTTTTCCAACTTTTCACGGGCGCCAAAAACTGAACATTGCAGTATTATGTTTAAAAGCTTTGATTTTCTCAAAATTCCGAGCCCGAACGTGGTTGGGCGTATATTTCAGAGAGTTTCCTATCATCTAGGTGAATATTAGCCATTTTGAATTTTTTTCCAATTTTTCATAGGCTAACACCATCATCATAATGGCCAAAAACTATATATTGTGGTATTTTGGCTTAAATGCCTAGATTTTCTCCAAATTTTAGAGTCCAACCATGGTTGGACAGATTTTTTAGACAGTTTACTACCATCCAGGAGAATATTAACCGTTGAGTTTTTTTCCAATTTTTCATAGGCTAACCATCATCGAAATGACAAAAAACTAAAAATTGTGGTATTATGGGTTAAATGCCTAGATTCTCTCCAAATTTCAAGACCGAATGGTTGGGCAGATATTTAGACATTTTACTACCATCCAAAAGAATATTAGCCATTTTGATTTTTCCCAATTATTCATAGGCTAACCATCACTGAAATGGCCAAAAACTGAAAATTGTGGTATTATGGCTTAAATGCCTAGATTTTCTCCAAATTTCGAGGCCAACTATGGTTGAGCAGATATTTCAGATAGTGTACTACCATACAAAAGAATATGAGCCATTTTGAGTTTTTTTTTTCAATTTTTCATAGGCTAACCATCACCGAAATGGCCAAAAACTAAAAATTACGGTATTATGACTTAAAAGCTTAGATTATCTAAAAATTTCAAGGCCGAACGTGGTTGGACATATATTTCAGGGAGTTTACTAACATCCAGTATAATATTATCCATTTTAAGTTTTTTTTCCAATATTTCATAGGCTAACCATTATCGAAATGGTAAAAACAAAAAATTGTGGTATTATGGCTTAAATGACTAGATTTTCTCCAAATTTTGAAGTCAAACGTGTTTAAGCATATATTTCAGACAGTTTACTACCATCTATGAGAATATTGGCCATTTTCAGTTTTTTTTTTCCAATTTTTTCATAGGCTAACAATCATCGAAACGGCCAGATTTATTGGGTTTGTGAAAATACGTTAGATTTGTCCCAAAATACGCAAGATTTTTCCAAAAATGTGTTAGATTTGTTCCCAAATGCGCTAGATTTGTTCCAAAATGAGTAGATTTGTCACAATAAATGAGCTAGATTCGTCTAAAATGCGCTAGATTTGTACCAAAATGCGCTAGATTTGTCCAAAAAAAAGGACTAGATTTGTCCCAAAAAAGGTACAAGATTTGTCCCAATATGCGATAGATTTGTCCTAACAAGTGCGCTAGGTTTGTCCCAAAATGCGCTAGATTTGTCTGAACAAGTGCACTAGATTTGTCCCAAAAATGCGCTAGATTTGTCCCAAAATACGCTAAATTTGTCCCAAAATGCGCAAGATTTGTCCCAACAAAGGCGCTAGATTTGTTACAAAATGCGCTAAATTTGTCCCAAAATGCGCTAGATTTATCCCAAAATCCGCTAAATTTGTCCCAAAATGAACTAGATTTGTCCCAACAAATGCGCTAAATTTGTCCCAAAATACGCTAGATTTGTGCCAAAATGCGCTAGATTTGTCACAAAATGCGCTAGATTTGTCCCAACAAATGCGCTAGATTCAAAATTGATTTCCCAAAATGAGCTAGATTTGTCCTAACAAATGCGCTAGATTTGTCCCAATAAATGCGCTAGATTTGTCCCAAAATGCACTAGATTTGTCCCAAAATGAGCTAGATTTGTCCTAACAAATGCGCTAGATTTGTCCCAAAAGTTTTAGATTTGTTCCAAAATGCGCTAGATTTGTCCCAAAAAAGGTGCTACATTTGTCCTGAAATGCGCTACATTTGTCCCAACAAGTGCGCTAGATTTGTCCCAAATAGACACTAGATTTGTCCTAAAATGAGCTAGATTTGTCTCAAAATTCACTAGGGGTCGTTTGTTATGGAGGAATTATGGAAGTGTTTTCTCAAAACTCTGCATTTAAAGAATGCATTGTTTGTTTGGCCATAAAGTAAAGGCGGAAATGTATTTGAAATCCCCCAACAGTGTCAATTTCCTCCATAAAATGTAATTTCCAAATTTATGCTCCCCACCAAAAATACGCTAAATTTGTCCCAACAAATGCGCTAGATTTGTTCCAAAATGAGCTAAATTTGTCCCAAAATATGCTAGATTTGTCACAAAATGAGCTAGATTTGTCCCAAAAAAGGTGCTACATTTGTCCCGAAATGCGCTAGATTTGTTCCAAAATGCGCTAGATTTGTCCCAACAAATGCGCTAAATTTGTCACAAAATGCGCTAAATTTGTCCCAAAATACGCTAAATTTGTCCCAAAATGCGCTAGATTTGTCTCAAAATCCGCTAGATTTGTCCCAAAATGCACTAGATTTATACCAAAATGCGTTATATTTGTCACAAAATTCGCTAGATTTTTCCCAACAAATCCGCTAGATTTTTCCCAAAATGCGCTAGATTAGTCCCAACAAAGTTGCTAAATTTGTCGCAAAATACGCTAGATTTGTCCTAAATTGAGCTAGATTTGTCCCAAAATGTGTTAGATTTGTTCCAAAAAGCGCTAGATTTGTCCTAAAATGAGCTAAATTTGTCACAATAAATGAGCTAGATTTGTACCAAAATGCGCTAGATTTGTCCCAAAAAAGCGCTACATCTGTCCCAAAATGCGCTAGATTTGTCCCAAAAGGCGCTAGATTTGTCCTAAAATGAGCTAGATTTGTCCCAAAATGCGCTAGATTTGTCCCAAAATACGCTAGATTTGTCCCAACAAATGCGCTATATTTGTCCCAACAAATGTGCTAGATTTGTCCCAAATGGCTAGATTTGTCCCAACAAATGTGCTAGATTTGTCCCAACATGCGCTAGATTTGTCCCAAAATGAGCTAGATTTGTCCCAACAAATGTGCTAGATTTGTTCCAAAATGCGCTAAATTTGTCCCAAAATGGCTAAATTTGTCGCAAAATGCGCTAAATTTGTCCCAAAATGTGCTAGATTTGTCCCAAAATGCGCTAGATTTGTCCCAACAAATGCGCTAGATTTGTCCCAAAATGCGCTAGATTTGTCCCAACAAATGCTCTAGATTTGTCCCAAAATGCGGTTGATTTGTCCCAAAATGTCCTAAATTTGTTCCAAAATGTCCTAAATTTTAGACAGTTTACTATCTAATATTAGCCATTTTGAGTTTTTTTCAATTTTTTCATAGGCTAACCATCACCGAAATGACCAAAATTTGAAAATTGCTGTATTATGGGTTAAATGCCTAGATTTCCTCAAAATTTCAAGGTCAAACGTAGTTGATCAGATATTTCAGATAGTTTACTACCATCCATGAGAATATTAGTCATTTTAAATTTTTTTCCAATTTTACATAGAGTATAGTCTGGTTTGTTTACAACCGTTTAATCAGTGCAAAGACTCAAAACATAGTAAATTTCCTCCACAAGAAAATAAAGAATGAATTTGACAATTTCAGTGCAAAGACTCAAAACATTCAAGTAAATGAAGTGACAGTTCTCAAGGAAAAATAATATAACAAAACGTAATGTTAGGGTTTAGATCAAGGGTAGATCAAGAATTGGAAAAGATTCCGATCTAATTGGGTTAGCACGGTTTCGGTAAATCACGTGCATGAATTGGGAGCTGACAAGATTCAAAACAAAGACCTCTCGCTCTTTAATTAAAGGCTTTAATAGTACTATTTTTTTTTGTCGGCCCGTTGGCCGGGTTCAAGTGCGTATTTTATTTATAATTATAATTATTTAATATCAAAATAAATTGATTAATGAAAAAATTATAAACTATATATTAAATTATATTTTTATGATCATAAAATATTTATACACATAGAATTCTCTTTTTTTACCGCTCATCTTCAGTCATTGTGCATTTTGGGTCATTTCATCCCAACTTTATGTCCTCTTGATGCTAAATCTGAACACATTTGCAACCCACATCGAAGTTTTCACCATAATAAATAAATAAATAAATAACTATGTACCAAAATAAATACCTGTTCAAACTATGTACAAATATGGGTATATCCGCCTAGGGCCTAGGCGATTTCGTGCAGACCATAGGAGTTATCGCCCAACAGACAGGCGAACTCGCCTTTGCCTATCTAAGTTAATTTCATTTTTTTATTTATTATGGTGAAAACTCCACCCACATCAACAACTACTTTTACGGTTTAGTGAGTAAGCATTAGGCGAGGTAAATTGGAGAGATATCACGAAAAGTACGGGTGTAATAATTAAGAAGGTTTGAAAACCAATTGGTTTTATCCTCCAATTGTTGTATATATTTACATTTCTAATTAATAAACCCTTTATCATCCAAAACGCGGTTATTAGAGTTGTTGTTATGTGTTGAATGTGCATCAATTAATCTTAAGAAGATGAAAGTTGGGATAGAAGAGTCCAAAAGGCAAAGTGGTTGAAGTGGGAGGGGGTAAAAAGAGATTTATAGTGCATGGGTGTTAAGTTGGCAAAGTAGAACGGGGCAAAATGTTAATTTTTTATTTTTTTAATATAATATTTAGTAAATATTAATGATTGGGAGTTTGGAACATCTTCAAATTACTTCAACCTGATTTATCACTATATGTATTATGATTACTAAACCATCATAATTTTATCAATTACACTAATTAATTCAAATCGAATAAGCTATATGATTGAGACATCTTTAAGATACTTCCTTCAACCCGGTTTAATTATAGTTATATTATGTGATTTTAATTATATCATTATTTGTAGTCATAGTAACATATTATTATCTAAATATTAACTATTCTTACAAACACTATCCATTGATTTGTAGGGCATAAATAGTTCAAAAATATAATATAATTAAAAAAACAATAATAATAAATTATTATTGACCAAGATGTTAGATATGAGTTATTAATTAGTAATTTAATTGAAAATAATTACCTTAATCTTATTAATTAAAAAGGTGAAGGTTTCTTTTTTCAAACCTATTATTAACATTAAAAAATGAACAAATGGAACATTAAAGAAAGAAGATGGAATGAAAGAAATATGTAACAAAATTTGAGAACTTGGGTTTACAATACAAACGTTTTTTTATTTTACAAATAAAACTGAATTTATAATTATTATTTAAAGAGAAAATATATTATTGGATTAAATCCTAGAATTAAAGAGAGGTTTGGAAATCACCACGCTCAATTTTAAATCCTTAATAAATAGCTAGTTTTTTTACCTGTCTATTGGCCGAACTCAAGCAAAAAATTATGTTCTCGTATTTTTATAATTCTAAATATGGAATATGATCACATGTCAAGTAACAATAAATTAATCAATGAAAAATTACAACTTATGTATTAAGTTATATTATTATTGTTCATAAATATTTGTATTTAAGAACATAAGAAAATGTAACAATGATAAAAACATAATGATAAGCTTGTATCAAGTTAGTAGAGAAAAATAATAAAATAAATATCAAGATAAAAACATTGACTAAAAATAGATGAAATGCAAGTTTAGTTTCTCCAAATAGACAACAATCATCTAAATTTCTAGAATACCCAAATTAACAATTTAAGATGTAAATAACGCCTTACATAAATTAAACATAACATTTCTTGAACCACACCGTTAAAAATGCATATTTTTCTCCAAGTAATATCATGGTATAATCAAAGTAAATTTAATATTTTTACTTATGGAGTGAATAGTATAAAAATATAGAATCTTTAAGTACATTTGTAGCCAAAAAATATTTAAAGACTTCTAAAAAATTACTAATTTTTAATAAATATAAATGATTGGAAGTTTGGAACCTCTTTTTCGAATTACTTGTGTCAACCCTTATTTATCACTATAACTATGATCATTACTAAGCGAACATTTTTTTATCATTCATACTGATATCTTAAGATTAAATAAATCATATGATTGAGACGTATATAATTACTTCCTTCAACCCGGTTTAACACTAAACCATCATATTTTTATAAATTTTACTAATATCTTAAAATTAAATAAATTTTATGATTGATGCATCTTTAAATTACTTTTTTCAGCTCGATTTAGTTATGCAGTTATATCATATGATTTTAAATATATAGTCATTTCATCATTTGCAGTTATAGTAAAAATATATAGTTATCTAAATATTAACTATGTTTATAATGCCTAACCACTGAATTTTTTAGGAATAAGGACTCGGAAAGGTAATATAATTACATAAAATATAAATATTAAAAAAAAGTTTTTTTTGACAATGAAAAAAAAGTTAGTATTGTCCAATTATGGGAGATGAGTGATTAGTTAGTAATTTATTTGAAAATGATTATCTTAATCTTATTAATTATGTAAAGATTAAAATAAAAAAGTTAGTAATTTTTTTTATGAACCGTTGTTAAGTGTTAACATACTAAAAAAATTAACTGAAATCTTTATTAATTAATGAAAAGAAAGAAAAAAAAAGAAATATGTGTAAACTTTGAGAACGTGGGTTTGGGTTTCCACTATTATTTATATTAATATTTCTAAAATAATTATTATTTAATTAAAAAATTGTGATTGGTGGAATTCCTAAACTTAAGGGGAGAAGGAATAAAAGGGGGTGAAAATATATATGTATATATATTAGTATAGATAGATATAGATGTCATGGACCGTTACAGTCCAATAACTCAGAGTTGTTGAGAGAGAGTTCAAATTGATTTTTATAATATTTATTAACAGGAAGCAACGAATCCAATCCGACTCTCAACTCTCAAGTTGCTATTACGAGCCTCTCTAACCCGGTGATTGACAACCACCAACATGTTGGTTTTGTGCTTCAATTCCAACATTTGCGGGAGATCTCGCTGGATCGTGTTTACCGTGAGGCAAATTTTGTCGAGAATTACTTAACTAACTTGGGACATGTGCTCTTGTTTTAGACTTGTATGTTTTTTCCTTTTCGGATATTGCTCTCGTTAATTAGATAAAGTACGACCTTATAGGAGTATGCTTATTGCGTAATGATTGAATCAAAATCACTAGCACAAAAAAGAACAAGAGAAACAGAGAAAAAGTCTATTTCCATTACTTAACAACCTCCTCCAAATTGATGATAATCTCGTAACATCAATTTGCTTACCGAACACAAGTGCCAACTTGTCGAGTCTGGTCACGTGAGAATGTCTGCAATCTGATCTTCAAATATGATACATAGTACAGCTTAATCTCTTCATCATCGACTAAATTACGAACATGTGCCTTGATGCAGGGGCGCACAGAAAACCCTGTGCTGCATTACTCGCTTTGTATGTCGATGTCGTCGAGCTGCAAAAATGGAACTGAAACTCTGTTACAATGTGAAATTGCAGAAATTTTAAGTCTCAATCATGACCATTTCAAACTGGAAAAATCTCATCCTGAATTGAATTCCAACAATCGATGTCATGCATGTTGAAACTTTGAATCAACTAGCTCACGCGGAAGCCATTCAATTCTCTATAAGACTCATCCATAATTTGCAGTCATCAAACTCATTAACAAACTCAACCAAAACCAGAGTTAGTAAAAATGAATCCTTTCATGACCTTAACCATATTCCTACATCTTGCAGCCATTACCATGGCTCAACTAGCAGCTCCAACAAATATTCAGACAGACAAAGAATCATTACTAGCTTTCAAGTCAGAAATTACCTCACAGTCAGCCAATCTTCTCCCTTCATGGAACCAAACCTCATCTTCTCCATGCCAATGGGAAGGAATTACCTGCAACAGATTCAACCAAAGAGTTGAAAGCCTCAATCTCTCCAACTCGGGACTAACCGGTTCCATTAGTCCTCACATAGGCAACCTTTCGTTCCTCCGGTCTCTTCAGCTTCAGAACAATCAGCTCATTGGTAGCCTCCCAGACCACCTCGGTAGTCTTGTTCGCCTCAGAGTACTCAATCTGAGCTCCAACAGCTTGGAAGGTTCGATACCGTTGAACATCAGCAGGATGGTGGAGCTGAGACGTCTGGACTTGTCGATGAACAGAATCTCGGGAAGGTTACATGATCAGCTTGGCTTGCTGCCCAATCTACAGTTCATGAACCTGGGGAGAAACCTTCTTTCGGGTCCGATTCCAGCCTCGATATCGAATCTTTCGTCGCTGGTCGACTTGAACTTGGGCACCAACTCTCTCAGCGGGTCGATTCCTAGTGATTTGAGTCGTTTGGACAGGTTGCAGATTCTTGATCTCACTATAAACAATCTCAATGGTACAGTTCCTCCTCCTGTGTTCAACATGTCTTCCTTGAGGTATATCGCATTGGCATCGAATGATCTACGGGGTAGACTTCCTGGTAATATTGGTGACACACTTCCGAACCTTTACGGGTTCAATTTCTGCTTAACAAGTTCAGTGGAGCTTATCCAGCTTCGCTGCACAATCTCACCAACATTCGGATCATCAGAATGGCGCATATGCTCCTGGATGGAACAGTTCCTTCAGGCCTGGAGAATTTGCCACAACTGGAGATGTACAACATTGGTTTCAACAAACTGGTTAGCTCAGGTGAAGACGGTCTCGGAATCATCACTTCTTTAACCAACAGTACCCGTCTGAAATTCCTTGCAATTGACGGGAACATGTTTGAAGGCGTGATTCCTGAATCTGTTGGCAATTTATCCAAGGACTTGGAAAAACTTTACATGGGAGGCAACCAGATTCGTGGCGGCATACCTGCATCGATTGGTCGTCTCAGGAGCTTAACATTGCTGAACATCAGCTACAACTCCATCACAGGTGAAATCCCAGATGAACTTGGAGAGTTGAAGAACCTGCAAGAGTTGATTTTGGCTGGAAATCAACTCGCTGGAGGCATTCCAGATTCCATTGGTAATCTCCAACAGTTGAACCAGATTGACTTGTCAAGAAATCAGCTAGTGGGTGGAATACTGTCAAGCTTCAGGAACTTCCGTAGCATTGCCTCCGTGGATCTATCCAGCAACAGCCTCAATGGAAGCATACCCAAAGAAGTCCTTTCTCTCTCAAGCCTGAGCATTATATTGAATCTGTCTCACAACTCCTTCAGCGGAGAGCTGAATCAAGACATTGGCCTTCTACAGAGTGTTGTCTCGATTGATCTTTCCAGCAATCTTCTCTCCGGCAATATTCCTGACGCGATCAGGAATTGCAAGAGCTTGGAGAAATTGTACATGGCGAAAAACTCGTTCACTGGCTCAATTCCAAGATCCTTAGGAGAAATCAAAGGCCTGGAAGTCCTGGACCTGTCAAACAACAGTCTATCCGGCATCATTCCTCCAGAAGTCCTCAACTTACAAGCCCTCCAGTCTTTAAACTTGTCATTCAACAACCTCGAAGTAAACCCTTGTAGCGGAGTCCAGGCAAATCTTTCAAGATCCCATCTTGAAGGAAACCCAAAAATCCATCCCTCGATAGCTTGCAAGAACAGTCGATCCAATCGACAGATACTGGTGATAGTTCTTATAATCAGTGCAGTTGTAGTAACATCAGCACTATGCTTCACAGTTGGTTCAATCTACTACATGAGAAACAACAAAAAGAAAGTCACTCCAACTTCTGGCTTGCTGAAAGAGCCACACCAAATGGTCTCATACGACGAGCTTCGTCGTGCAACGGACAACTTCAGCAACGCAAATCTGATCGGAGAGGGCGGCTTTGGATCAGTATACAGAGGTAAATTAGCAGACAATAACAACCCTGTAGCAATCAAGGTCCTGAACGCGGAAACAACCGGCTCTTGGAACAGCTTTCTAGCAGAGTGCAAGGCCCTAAGAAACGTGAAGCACAGAAACCTCGTGAAGCTAATCACAACATGTTCAAGCTTGGACCACAAGAACGAAGAGTTCTGGGCACTGGTTTACGAATTCCTCCCTAATGGAAGCCTAGCTGATTGGCTAAGAAACAGAGACCATGAATTCAATCTACTACAAAGACTAGACATAGCTATCGACGTTGCTAGCGTTCTATTTTACCTCCACCACGACAGCGAAATCCCTGTAATTCACTGTGACCTGAAGCCGAGCAACATCCTTCTTGACCAGGACATGACTGCTAAAGTCGGAGATTTCGGTCTGGCCAAGCTCTTGATTGGTAATCAGCAATCCTCCATTAGCACCCTCCATTGCCTCAAGGGCTCAATTGGATACATTCCTCCAGGTACTAACAAAATTTACAAAACCATGTTTAGTTATTTACCTTACAACTTTTCGTTGAGGCATTTCATCGAACACGTTACCTGCATTCTTAACAGAATACGGCCTGGGCTCGAAACCTTCTACCGCCGGTGACGTCTACAGCTTCGGAGTGACGCTGCTCGAGCTGATCACCGGGAAGAGCCCTACGGACGCAGGATTGAGCAACGGAACGCTGGTGGAGTGGGTGAAATCAGCTTCCCCGGACGATGTGATGAGAGTGGTGGAACGCAACGGCGGGGGGATTCCCGGCGAGCGGAAGGTGATGGAGAAGGCGGAACAATGTGTGATGAAAGTCATTGGAGTTGGGCTTTCTTGTACGGCGGAATTGCCTGAAGAAAGGATCGCCATGAGAGACGCTCTGTGGAAGCTCCAAGCTGCGAGGAAAGATGTCGACAGTTCCAGTCCGGGAGAGTCGTTGAGGAGGGTGTTGAGTAAATGAGTAAAATTACTGAATTATCCTCACGAATAATCACTATGCTACTATAGTTTAATGTGCTAGGTATCATTTTTCTAATTTTAATTTTAATGTATTGGATATTACTATAGTTTATTTGTAACAAATTAATGTTATTAGTTCTATTTGATGAAAAATGTATAATTTTTATGGTTGTTATTGTTCAGAAATAAAGATACATTCAATATGATTTGAAGTAGGATATTCAATTCATAAATTTCTAAAAATTAGATGAACAAACATATAAAAAAACAGTAAATTGTACCTCAAATATATATTTAAGAAAAATTTTTTTTTTTCGAAAAGTAAGACAGCCCTTACATATTATTAGTAATCAAACGAGAAGTACAATCTCCGACAAGATCGAATCTCAACCAGTAAGACAAAGACAAATCAGGAGAATCGAAAAAATGAACACCTAGATAGAGAGGATAATGACCAAGGTTAGCTAAGTAATCCACTGCATAATTTGTTTTGTGGTATATGTGATGAATCGAAACGATCCAATCGCGGGATGTAAGCTCAGAGAACTGCTCAATCAGATTGGCATGCTAATTATTTTTGCTCCCTATACTGGATAACATCTCAGCCGCCGCCTTCGAGTCCGACTGGATCATTAGCTTCCTGATGCCTTTATCCCAAACCAACGTCATTCCTTCAATAATTCCCCACAACTCTGCTCGCATAATGGAACAGGTGCCTAAGTTAGCTCCGAAGGATGCGGCTCAAGAAGTCCTACTCAAATCTCGCACTTCATTTAGATGTTATATTATGATCATGGTAATCTACATACTTTCCATTATACCTTGTATGGAAAAAAAATTATGATTTTTATGATCCAAATATTTTACGAGTGTTAGGATTTAGGAGCACGAGTACCATTGCAAGAGATGATCAAAAGCAAGACAACAATATTTGTTAAACCAAGTCGTGATTACTTTGGGTTGTGATGTTGTTACACTAAGATATCGATTATTATTTGAAAAATAAATAAAAAAAAACGTATACATAACAACTTAAGCCATATAGGTCGAATCAAACTCAAACAACTACACAACACCGACTAAAAACAAAGGGACCAAAATGCAAACTATACCAACATAATAACCTTGCTATAACCTAAAAAACAAAAGATTAGAAACTGTAATTAATAGTTAAGCAAGATTAAAGGACTAAAAACGACATATATGGATAATTAGAGACACAATGAACTCGTGTTTCAAATTGGAGGGGAGGGCCGACTTTGCAGAAATAATATAGCACGTGTTAAATGTGTGGGACATGCACATGTTACTATATTGTGTAAATAGATGAAGAGGACGTGAGAGGTGTTTTAAATAGTTGTAGATCCAAATCAATCCATATTTGGATAAAAAGAATTATCCAATGTGATTTGTGTGCTTTCGAGATCTATATGTTTTTAATTTTTTAATTATGTAATTGTTAATAGGAACCGTGTTTAATCCTCTTAAACAACACGAGTTATCAGAATACAATGGTTTATGATAATGTGAAGAATTAAAAAAAAAAATAACGGTATTGTTAAGTTGAACATTCATGTATAAGACTAATGATGGTAGATATAAATATTTCGATGTGATGTCCGTGGAGACGATTCAGCTGATATGAATTAGGCGATTAAGAAGACGTTCATGGATCTCTCCGAAAGGGCGAAGGTAACAGAGTTACCATGAGAAATGTGACAGGCGATGACTCATCCGGGCCCAATACGGATATGGGGTCATTGAGCGACATAAGGACTTTGGTCTGATATTTGAATCAAAGGCTTAAGTGACCTAGAGAAACCCTTCCGTCACCCTAACTTTAAAAGTACATGTGGGTTGATGAACCTACATCTATGGCGGGTGTCGCTTCCATACCATTGACCAATGGAAGACAGCCACTAACGGAATTGCTCAAACTACATTATGGCGTCCATCCCATCACAAAAGGACAAACTCACACTTTGGTATGAAAATATTCTCTCGATACGTGCACGTGCATTCAGTCCTTCCATCTTCTCATTACCCATGTTTCATTATATCGCCCATGTACTTACTACACTACCCCATTAGTTTTGTAAGAAGTGTCTCGATTCTAGACCAGTCGGCCAAAACGAATCTAGACAATCGAGGCAGTTCTATTTCTATTGTTCGTGTGAGACGGGGTACGAGCAACATGCAATCGTAATTTTTTGTCTCATTTTCACCGGTTAAGATATTTAAGAGGATTTTTCTCTCATTTTTTTAATTTATTTTTTGTGGTGAAGGTTTTTTCCAAAACCCTATGTGAATATGTGATATTTGGGAAAAAGGATTTGTCACAAATCTCTAAATTTTGGGATATGTGTGTGTAACATTTTATTATAGTATTTGTCTTGTGGCATTAGAAGTATTCACGTCGCTATTATCTCTCTCATTGTTGTAAATATTTTGAGGCACTCATTTAAATATAATTAATGATTTTTCTCGGATGCAAACTCGGAAAAAAATTCATTTTAGTTTAACTATATAAAATGATAAATTAATTACACAAATAAATTCACACCGTATAAAATACAAAAACAATGTGGCGTAAAAGATCGTTTAGCCTGTTGAAATTCACCTTGGTAAAATACTAAACGGAGAATTCATTCGTAAATCTTAAAATTATTAAAATGTGAAATTTAAATTATAAACGGTGTTCATAAAATAAGTATCGGGATTTAGTTTGAGGATGATATGGTGGTATGTTCGATTTGTTTGAGGATGATATGGTGGTATGTTCGATTTGTTTGAGGAGGATATGGTGGTATGTTCGGTACTACAGGTATAGTCTCAAGCATGTGACGTTCTCAATGGATATGTGAAAATTTTATTATTAGATTACAAGTGATACACACATTAACACATTTATTGACAATTATATTATAAACAAGTTATAAACAATTATATTATAAATAATGATTGAAAACCCTGAGCGAAATTTTAACTTTAAAAGTTGAATAATATGAAATTTTAACTTCGAGAATTTTAGATAGAATTCTATTATAACTCATGCAAGCAATTGAGGGGGGGGGGGGGATGCAATGGATACGAAGTTGGGTGAAACAATAAAACGGCGTCGCTCGATTTTGAATCTCAATCCTGATTTCGGGTTTCTTTTGTTAGAGGAGAGGAATGAACGAGGTCGCTCATGCTATTACACAACGATCACGATCAGTTACAAAGGTGATGTCTCTTCGAAATAGCTCGTTGAACTATTAACAGGAGTTTATACATCTTCACACAATGATTGATAAACACCATTAAACTTCTAATATTGTATATGATTGAGTAATTAGCCAATATATTTACTTTATTAAAATCAAAATTAAGTAATTAATTAACACGAGCTAACGAGATAATGATATAACTTAGCTCCAAAGAAAATGAGCATGTAAATTACCTGAAAAGTTTTATCCGACATCAATTACTCATCACGTGAAAATTCTAAATCTAAATTCAAAAAACTATTTTTCTTTTTTTTTCCTATTATTTTATTACTATCTCTATCTGCCGAGTCACCGATGTTTATCTTGCTTTCCGTTTCCGGCCAACCACGGCGCCGGTTGACAGCGGCTCCGCCACGGCGGCGGTTGACACTCCTCCTCCATTCACCCGAGGCGAACTACGGCGTGGCGTCGTCGGTTCCATCGATGAGTCTCTATACCTCGACGGAATCATCTGGCTCCGCCGTCCTCCTCTCTTCCTTTTCCCCTCCGCCGTCGTCGTCGCCGCTGTCTCCGTATCCCTATACAAATCCACCACCCAACACTTATTCCTCCTCTTCCTCCGCCTCTCCGTCCCCGAACCTCCTCCAAACCGAAGCGCCGGCGAGTGCGAGCCAGAATCCCCAGACTCCTCCTCGATCTCCACCGGAGCCGTCGTCGTATCGAAATCCGACGGCGCGGAGTCGTTAACAGAGGCGGCGAGCTCCGCCGCTTCGATTAACATAGTCAATCGACGATCGCTTCCTATTTCAACCGCTCTTCTCTCCTTAATTTCCAGATTCAAAACCTCCACCTCCGCCTCCGCCTCGAACCTTCCCGAATCTTCCTCGACTGCAGGAGAGAAATCTCGGCCGTCCTTAACGCTAATCGGACCGCATTCTCCCTCCGAGCTCTTCTCAGCAACAACCGCCATAAACTCCTCGCCGCTCTCCGCCGCCGCAGCCGGACAATCCAAACAGCTGCCGGCACTCACCACCGCCGCCTCCTTTTCCTCACTAATAACGACTTCCGTGTTCAAATCGATCTCGATTCCTCTCTTCGCACAGCACAGATCCGCCTTCTCAGCCTCGCGAGTCGAGCATGAAGAGCCTTGATTCGACGAAACAGAAGGAGGAGGAGGAGGAGCGCAGGAAGCGATGATTCTCAAAATCTTGTGGAGGCTTATCTGAGACTTGGAAAATCCTCGCTGCCGACGAATAGTGGAGTAAGAAGAGTAATCGCGTACCAGATCCGCCATTGAAGAAACCTCTGGTTTTTTAGTTCCTTCTTTGAAATCTCTGTTTGGCAGAGATATTTTTTACATGTTTATTTGGAGAAGGAAGGTTATCGTTTTATTTTATTTTATTTTAATTTAATATAAGTTTCCCAGTCTGGGGAAATTCTTTCCTGCTCTTTGCTTATTGATTGGTCAATGACGTGGCGTCTTCCCGCCAGCCAGGTCATTGGACACGTGGTGCAAGGTGATTTGGTGAGTAATTAATAAATAACTGATTACTGAGTGAATTAAATGGGGGGTCGTCCTTTGTATTGTTCTATTTGTTTCCTAGCTTGTCGTTTGTTTTTTATCTTCCAAAAATATTATTTAATTCGATCCATGGTTGTTAAAATTATTTTTTCTTAATTTCTTAATTTCCCCTTTCACACTAAAAATAATTCAACATTAACTGGCAATATACGTTTCGGGTGTAATGGAGGAGTCGAGAAGTAAATGGATGGTGGAGATCAGGCGATAATTTTTTGAGTTTGATGCTCACGAGTTGATCATTGCGATTCATCTGAATCGTATAAGACAATATTGAGTTTGGCGAGTTGGTCAACGAATGCATTGCGATTCTAACTCGCAATCCACAGTTTGAGGTCAAGTTTGTACATAAAAGTAAAAACGAAGTTGCATACAAACTAGTAATTAAGACGCTCTCGTTTATTGTCGATATCAATTGTTTAGTATGATATTAAAAAAATGATTACTGGATGAACTATCTAAGATATATATAATTGTTTATGAGATATAATAATATCTGATGAGCTTGATTTAAAATAAAACAAAGAGAGCTAAAATTATGACATGTTTTTTTTTTGTCATAGGTAGTTTTTGTAGGAGAAAGCAGATAGTCATACAAACACCCTAAATACCCACCCAAGCCGACAAGTTTACCATCACCCCAACTTGGAAGACATCAAAGAGCCTTTTTTGTCATAGAATAAACGTCTATGTCTGTCGTTCTACTGAAGAGAAGATGTAACAACCAAGTCAAAGCAGATGTTAGAGACGCTGGAACCTTCATGGTGGCAAAGGACTTTGTGCTTCACTTAGTAAAGATCTGTGTGATTCGTCGAAATTCTTCCACCCAGACTAGTGTGACAGATCACAAGCATTTTTGAAAGTCAAAATTACAAGGTCAAAAGAATCAACAATATCACCACTGCACCATCTACGTTAATTTTTATTCCGAGAAAACGGAGGAACCAGGAAGCAACACCAGGAGTTGGAAAGGAAGAGAAAGAGAAGAAAGAGTAGAAAAATGAGAGATAATTCAGAGAAATCTCAAAGAAACTGTCTGCTAATTGCTTAGGTAATTTAATCTATACTCTACACTCTACAGCATGTTTCATGTTTGTATAACACGTGAATATCGTTCTAGGGTTCCAATTAAATACCATTACTATAACGATTATAAGCACTCCATTTTTTTTAATAATTTGGTTGAAGTATTTATAAACTAGTTGTAATGCATAACAATCTCCCAGTTGAGCTGTTGGACCAATAAGTGGTTCAACATGGAGGTTGAGGTTGAGGTTGAATGACAAGGGCGTTAGTAAATGTGTGAGTTGTGTGAGGTGAAAGCGTGTATAGAGCGGATAACAGAGGAGTATCGGGGTGTAAGTCCTTTAGTGAGGGCGCCGAAAATCCACAACCTTTAGCGTGCAATATCGGGCGCGTGGTCCTAGTGTGTTTCGTGTCCTTAATTGAACGGGGACCTGCTATTCATAGGGCCCCCCTTGGCATGGGAAGCCTCTCCACGTGTCTTCCTCCTAGTGGTCCGATGGTGAGACGTCATCTGGACCCCTCAATGGGCCCCTAGTGTGGTAGGGGCATGTCCTATCGTCAGGTCAAGTCATGAGGGGTGTCTCTGACCTCATAGCGATGACTCTACTTGTTGGTGCAGTAGGGTTGGTGGCTGAGTTACAGGGCGAACGCCCTGCTGTTGAAATGATGTTTGAGAGTCTCTGATCTTACCTGCCCTTGTCGAAGCTACAGCGCAACAGAGCGCATAGACGGTGTCAGGATGGATGACATAGACCGAGAGCAGACGTCTAGAGGCTTTGGACTAGAGTACACATTTTATTAATTCAAGTGTTATATGCAAAAAAAAAAAGGGAGAAATAGATGGACAATTGGAGCATGCCCCCAAGATAAATTTCAACAAATCATTCATTATTCTAATTAAGAGACGTGACAACCTATTTAAGCCTTACAAGTGACACTTGACCCTAGCTCATTACTAAATGTCTCTTTCATTTATATACATGTATAATTTTACTAGGTATCACGAAAATGATGAGACAGATTTGATGTGAAAACACCTTATAGTATAAATTATTCTATGCTTATGAGAAATTAAGATTTGTGCTTTAGTAAGAACTATCATTTGGTGATAAACTATCAAACGTAAGATAAAAAGGTAAAACGAGACAAGGATTATTTCAGCTAATCCGCCGAAAAAAGAGATAGAGATCTTATTAGAGTTTTTGAGGAACTATCTACGTAATACAAGATTAAGGGGTCCAGTCCTCCTTAAATTCGATTAGGGCATTCGCTAACCCATAACCATACATTGGCCGACCAAACCCAATACATATATAAATTGCTCTTTTCACCCCCCTCCTACTTCGATTATTTTTCCGTTTAGCTCCTTCCGTTCCAACTACCGTCTTCTTGACGTTAATTGATACGCATGCATGCAGTATACCACATTAGCTACAATAACCATGTATTACCTTACTAAGCATTTTTTAATTGGAAAATATAAATATATACAATTGGATTATCAGATCAAATCGACGAATAAAACATGTAGTTTTAAAACCCTTCGTATTTCACCATACTCTTCATACCTCACAATTCATCTCACTGACCAACTCTTCATCTCCTACCTTCAATACCTCTCTTTGTTGGTGTGCGAAATATGTCTAGATTTGAAGTTAAGAACTTAATAGTTGGAACAGAAGAACCCAAATAACAAAGTGGTCAAAGTAGGTAGAATAAAAAGAGCGATTTATAGTATAGAGAACTATCTGTTAAGTTGACAAAGTAGAGGGAGCAAAGTGCTATTTTCTCTTGGCATTGGGTGAGAAGAACAATGTGTGTACATAGAAACGAATGTTGAGTGTCTTCTACCACTTACAAGTTCTCACTTACCACTACTTCCTTCTATTTAATAATCAATTAGATCAACCGTTATAGCTATAGATACTTTCGAGATCATCCATGGCGGCCGGATCTCATAATTTAGTTGATTTGCTCTTACTAACTTGTCATTTTCTATACATGAGGATCGATGATGATATTGATGATGGTAAAGTAAGAGTAGTGATATCGGTTGGGTTATGGAGTTTGATGGACTGAAGCGACTGCATTTAGTTCGTGGGCATGTTGATTGCACTACAAGAAAAATGGTCTATTATGACACATTATAAATGTCGATATAAGTTAAAAAAACGTCGCCAAAACTTTTCCCGACACTTAATTGAAATGTCGGTTAAATGTCGTTTAAACTAACGTCGCTCCATATTTCGGCGACACTTACACCAAATGTCGGTGACACTTTTTTACGACGTTTGCAGCGACACTTTAAGTGTCGCTGTAAACACTTTTTACGACGTTTGCAATGACACAAAACGTGTCGCAAGAAAGCAATTTCTACGACATTTGTAACGACACATATAGTGTTGCAAGAAAACAATTTATTGCGACGTTTGCAACGACACATGAAGTGTTGCAAGAGAACAATTTCTACGACGTTTTCAACGACACATTAAGTGTCACAAGAGAACAATTTCTACGACGTTTGTAAAGACACATGTAGTGTCCCAAGAGAATAATTTTTACGACGTTTTCAACGACAAATGAAGTGTCGCCAAAAAAATTATTCCCGACGTTTTTAAATATCACATTAAAAATATTTTTTAACGACATATAAAGTATCACAAGAAACGACATTTTTTAACGTTGTTAAAGTTAATTAAATGACATTCCAAATTGCCGTACTAGCAATATTAATGTCGCTATAAATATTTTTGTGCCACTTATTAGTATAATTCAAATAGTATTTTATTTAATAAATTAATAAAAATCTTAAAGTGACAATTATAAACGAAACCAACGTTTATAATTAAATATAAAAAACAAATCACAAAAATTGTATAATTACGAACATACCATAAAAAATGCCAAACATAAATATTCTAACCAAAATTAAAATTTTAAACAAATCTCAAACATCTTCGAAAATAGTAAAATACAATGTTCAATTATACGAAAAGAAAATTAATATATCTAAACCACTACTTTAAATGATGATATCTAAATCTTGTGTGTTCCATTCTTTTGTCATGTCTCCATCCCTCCTGCAAATATCAATAACATAAATAAATAAAACTTTAAAAATATTAAGTGTCAAATGTAAACTTAATATTTTTGTCGGTTAAAAATATTAATACACACCTGAAGATGAGGTAGAAGCATGGTTAGTAGTCGGAGAACTAACATTAAGCAGTGTTTCAATGTTTGGAGTCTACAATTAATCATCAAACAATAATTAAATTATTACCAAAATAATAGTTTACATATAAAGAACCATATGTTACATACGAGGAAAATTAGTTAGGAACATAGTCTTAATACCTGTTGGAGAATATTATACCTCCATTTCAGTTCGTCTAGCAAATGATATTGTTCCTGAAGTGTGTGGCATGTTCATGTTAGCTCGTGTAGTCGTTGCCGTCCCAGATTTTGTCTGTTTGAAAAAAAGTTTGTTGGATTATTGTATGACGTAAAAGTCGTTTATAAAACTACGCAAATAATTATGTTGGAAATGAAGTGTAAACCTGCATTCCTTTGAGTACCACTTCTCCGCTAGTGCTATCCATTGATCAGCTCTAGTTCTGGGATCTTTATTAGCCTTTAACTCTGCAAGTGACTTGTACTTGGAGAAGTTTTCAACGTACAAAGTGTGCTTGAACTCTCTCAAGGATCTAGCAACTTGTCTAAGAACCCATTTTTTTCTCTCCGGTGATAACTTGAATTTTGACTACATGAAACCCAAAATAAAAGATTAGAAAATTGTATATCATGAAACTGCATCGAAAGAGTTTTACCTTTACTATTGTCCATATTTCCTCTTTTGTTTTGGGTGGAACTTTTCTCCGATCAGAATGTTCAAGTGGTGTCAACTCTGGGTTTCTTGCTAAAGTCCCACAAAATTGTCCAAGTTCGCCGTCATCTACGCATTGATTGAAACGATTAAACTTTTCAGGTAACTCTTGTCCCGGAGTACGATTCCACACATCTGCAAGTTTAGTAGGACCTCTTGTCTTCCGTGGTCCTGAAATGAACAAAGGAAAAACTATCATTAGCTGGAAAAAAAAATCTTTACATTTTAATTTTGGGACACTTACTCTCTTCAGTTGTGTTATCATCCAAATCAGTATTCATATCATTGAGAAACGACGTGTCTTCCTCCTCTTCTGATTGCCTCTCAAATCCTTCTGAAGATTGAAAATTACTTTGTGTTTCTATATTTTGCGCATTCATCTGGGTCTCACTAGAAATATCTTCATGATTCGAATTACGATCCAAAATCGGTGAACCGCTAGCAATAATCTTTCTCCTTCGTAGTTCCGCAACAGCATTTTTCTTTGCAATTCTTTTCAACATCCTACCAAATAATTAAAAAGTGAATCAAACAGTGTCACTTTTCATAGCAGCTAATAGGAGGTAAGTAAGTTTTTTTAAAGCACTTCACGTAAAAAAAAAAAAAAACTCAACTCTGTAATAAAATTGAATTGGAAAAAGAGAACGTTAGTGGGAACAACAATAGCTTTTTTTTAATATGAATCTCTATATGTATATAAAAGATTGCAATGATTCCCTTCAAAATAGAGGAGAAACTACCCTGAACTGTACAAAGGAAACGTCATAGTGAAACCAAAAAATAAAACCCTCCAATCAAAACAGCAAAGCTCACATAACGGTGCGACAACTACTAACAATGAAGAATAAACAAGCTCACAGTTCACACAGCAGAACCGAAAAAATAGAAAGAATAAACAGCAGAATAGGAGACAGCAATACCTCGATATGCTCTATAGAGAAATCCCCAATAAATATTTTTCTTCAAGTCTTTCTCAACCTCTCAAAAAGAAATAGATGTAGAAAGTATTAATAATAAGAGCCGTAGGCCATGAAGGCTGCCGTCATTGCATTAAAACAATTAGGGTTTGTAAAAGTCTAAGTCTAAACGTAATTATATGGAGGGAATTTGTATTTTTAAAATTTTTAAAGATAATTTGTAGGAAATTATCCCTCAAAAGTTTAAGCCTTAATATGCCCGCCAATGCCTTAATTTATTTTTTTAGGTCAATTTTTTATTTTTCCCCTTTAATTTTAAGTTTATCTCCAAATCTTTATGACGTATGAATTTATGTAACATGTAAAGGTAGAAAAACAAATTTGTTACAGAGGTGGAAATTGACGGGGACATCATAGAAGTCAGAAGAGCGGTCTCAAGCCGCTTATGCCTAGCGCGGAGGGAGGTCCTCTAGTAGCAGACATTTGCCATTTTCTGGATACTCGCCCATTGATCAGACTTCTTGCGGTTCCTCGTCAAGCTAACATGACAGCCCACTATGTGGCTCGTCATGCGCTTCGTTGCCTCCCAAGCCGGAGTTTGGTAACCTCTCGGCTTGGGTGTGCACTTATTTTTCTGAATGTTTGGTTATCTCCAGCGCTCCTGCGGGAGTTATCTAATGAAAAAAAAAACAAATTTGTTAGATTTGGTGTTTTACAAAATCATACCACTATTCTGAATCGTGAGGTTACCCGAATAATGGTCAACCACTTAAATTCAAAGATATTATTTTGTTTTTCTATTGTTGTCATAATTGGATCGGACATCAAAGCGAGAAAGCGAAAGATTGAAAGGTTCACTTGTTCGACCAAATTAATATGTCGTCAGGTCAGACCATACGATAGCAATATGATTTGAAAACACTTATTAAAACTATAAAGACTCCGTCAAAGTAATCAGAATAGCGACATTTGTCATACTAAATGTCGCAATAACTTACAAAATAGTGACATTTAGCTAAGCGTCGTTTGAAGTGAAAACAATTGTCATAAAAGGCACAAATTTTTACCGACGTGTATTAAGTGTCATAAAAATTGTCATAAAAGACATAGATTTCTACCGACATATATTAAGTGTCATACTAAATGTCGCAATAACTTATAAAATAGCGACATTTAGCTAAGCGTCGTCTAAAGTGAAATAAATTGTCATAAAAGGCACAAATTTTTACCGACATATATTAAGTGTCATAAAAATTGTCAAAAAAGACACAGATTTTTACCGACATATATTAAGTGTCATAAAAATTGTCATAAAAGACACAAATTTCTACCGACATATATTAAGTGTCATACTAAATGTCGCAATAACTTACAAAATAGCGACATTTAGCTAAGCGTCGTCTAAAGTGAAATAAATTGTCATAAAAGGCACAACTTTTTACCAACATATATCAAGTGTCATAAAAATTATCATAAAAGACATAGATTTTTACCGACATATATTAAGTGTCATACTAAATGTCGCAATAGTTTACAAAATAGCGACATTTAGCTAAGCGTCGTTTGAAGTGAAATAAATTGTCATAAAAGACACAACTTTTTACCAACATATATTAAGTGTCATAGTAAATATCGCAATAACTTACAGAATAGCGACATTTACAATAAATGTCGTGCAAGCTGTGTTACATTATGATCCGGCGACATTTGTATTATATGTCGCTATAAAAATGTCGCTAAAAGCCATTTTTCTTGTAGTGTTGGTTTGATTAATGAACTGGTTTTATTAGTTTTGTTCGTTCTAGTAAAGAATTAAGAGTTGAATAGTTTGTAGTTCAAGGCATTCAATCTAATCCTTCTGGCAATCGCTTTCATTCGATCGGGTGTAAGGCATTCAATAGGCCGATGTGCATCCTTTCTTCATGGGCATGAGATCACTCAGTTCGGGACGAGCCCCACTACTTGCAGATAGCTCTCGGTGCCTAAATATATGGCTGAACAACTGGTCAAATCTTTCAACTCGTCGACTATTGCATTAAACTTTGAACGAAAGCGGGAAAAAAATCTATTTAACTGCTTTATATTTCTCTTGATAAAAATTAATAAAAATATTATTAATTCATTTTAAAAAATATTATACCATTCTTTTTACTTTGAATTATCCAATCAATTCAATTTATAAATTAATTTTTCTAAAAATTTGTTGGGTGTTATTGGATTTTCTCATCCGAAAAGCTAGCTCATGGGAAAGATTTTTCTTCACTCGTATAAACTGCACCCTGTGCTTTTCACTTTTCGATGTGGGATAACCCAACAACAACTCATTCAAACATCGGTCTTTCGGTACGCATTACTCATCTACTAGTTGTAACTCGATCCGATTTTAACTCTTCAATATCTTGGTAGACATTATTCATATACCGATTTTGACTGAATCACATGATAGGTTGTTATCAACCAATCTTTCATGTCACTATTAGATCTCACTCTAATAACTAGCTGATAAAGTGAACCTTTTCTTCACACTTGTAAAGTCCACAATACCTCTTTCACGTTTTAACGTAAAATAGCCCAACATGTAAAACTAGGTTAAACTATTAAAATACACCATCAGAAAACACTTTTGTAATTATAATGAATTATTATTATTATTGAAGTCATTAAGTCAACCACTAGAGGATCAAAGAGAGAGGCCACATCTCAATAATTTGCTTCTTAATGTGGCCTTGATTAATTTGGCATCTTCTCTAGTTGGCACTTGGCATGCTAATATCTTGTCCTATCATATTTGGTCAAACAACATTATAGTTTGTGTTGAAACAAGATTCATTTGAATTGAAATCCACCATGAATCTACATGAAGGTGAATTCTCTAGGAAACATCTTACTTTACTTCTAAAATAAGTGGTTACTGATCGATGAGAAATTTCATCATAATAAATAGAAAAATAGATTTATGTACCTAAATAAATACAATCTCAAACTATATACATTTATAGTACTTTTCTCCCAAGTACTGGGTGAATTCGCCCATATAGGGCATAGAGGGTTTTTGGTTTGAGTTCTTATTCGAGCCTATGTAATGTAATCCTATTATAATTATGTACATTATTTGATTATGTGAATAAAAAGGTTCAATTCTGCTGAGGGTTTAGTAGTTGGTCATTTGAGTTTAGGTTCATGACATTGTTCATTTCAGGATAATTATGTTTCATAGATCGTAACAACCACTTTTTAAAAACCTTTAAGATACAATTCATCGCATAAAATCTCTAATTTTAGTACCTGATCACTATATTGGATATCGAATGTACTATATTTGGAGATCAGTTCAGTAATTACGTTTCTCTTTCTGCTCTTCATGATATTGAAAATTAAATCGCAGTTCTCTTCCTGGCCTAATCCAAAGTAAACTAATAGACAATTTTTAGTTGGTATTGCTTTTTTCCATTTAAATCCCTTGTTGATGCTGAGATTAAGTTGGGCCAATTCCCTATTGGGCTAGTTAGTTGATAGGACATGTTTTCCTATTGGGCCCAAAATAATTGACTTGGCTAATAGATTAGGAAGAAGTTCTGTTTATTTAAAAAGCAAAGTATTAAATATTTAATTTTTGTTTGGATTTAAATATTTAATACTTTGCTTTTTAGTGACTTTTGGATTAGTTCAATACATTCCCCTAGAAAATATTGTAGGGTGATTTGGTCGATGAAATTAGGTTTGAGAATTGGATTTCAATTCTCGGCCCACTGAGAATTATAATGCAATTATTTGAGTCAATTCTTAGTAGGTCAGGAATTGGAACCCAATTTCATCAACCAAACCACCCCAAATTTTATTTTAATCTTGCAAAAATAAGACTTGCTACTATATAAATAACTTGATTACGACCCAAAGAAGGAATGACCTAGTGGTTGATGGTGCACTAGGCTATGGAAAGGAATGTGGTTCGAATCCCGACATCCACTTGAGGAGGGGACTGAAAACGAATATAGAGTCATCGGTTTCGTTATTATCATGAATGTATTCACTAAATCGACAAGGTATCACGAAATCTAAATCTAGTAAGAACAAAGAACATGCACTTGTTGCTAATCAAGTGAAATTTGTTCAAAGATGGGTCACTTTCTAAGAATTGAAATTGGGAAGATGTAACAAGAAAGTACCATTAATATGGATACTATGTCAAAGCTCATAATGACAATGCCATACAATAGTGATGAATCTCATGATGATATAATGTTGGCAATTCCAATATTTTGAATTTTTTGGTACCTTCATTATCACTTTGTGTTGAAATGGTACCTTTTATATTAACTTTTATTTACCAATGGTGGTAATTTTATAACTTTGTATTAATTGATAAATGAAATTTTTATAACTTTCACTATAAATCTTGTTTCCCCTTTGAAATATTATTAGGAAATGTGTGATTTTTTTTTTAAAATTCGTGTTGAGTTGGTATCTGAATCAGCGTTATTGAGCTGACTAGACATTCTTCGACAAAGTCATACTGTCATTCCGTCCTAAAAGTGGACGAAGTGGTAATCGGTGAAATGAAATGTATAGTTTGGTGGTATTTAATGTAAGAAAAATAGTTGAGCGGTGAGTACTATGAATGAAAATGAAAGTTTAATGGTATTTGTTGTAATTAAGTCGCATCCAACACTTTATTTCAAACTAATTATGTAAGCCACTAACAATGAGGTGTTAAATACAATGGTTAGGTAGGTCACAACTCTCAAACTTACGCGTCGGGTTAATCAGGTTGTGAGTTTATTAGGTCTCAAGTTCATCGAATCACAGGTTAATCAAATCACCAATAACATGAAGTTACAAGTTCATCAATTTTCAAATTATACTAGACCGGGTTATTAACTCTTAATCAATCTAACTAGCTAATCAAATTAGGCCACCCTGCAACCAGACCACAATACAAACAACGCTAATACAAATACTTCAAAAATCAAACTAGAGTACACATTTATCGTTAATTCATACACTTATAACATCCCAACCACAGACACCACGATAGATCGATATGATCAAGATCATCGATCACCCTTATTGCCAAGCTAAACATCAATCTATCACACTATAACTTAACTAAGATAATCATAATTAACACATAATTGATATATTATTCGATGAGCTTAATTAGTAGTAAAGATTTATCAATGGTGGCCGTGGTTTTGGGTGTAGATATAATCCAAGTGAGCCTCTGAAATCATTCTCCTCTCCAAGCATTGATCTTCATCATCTTTCTCGCATTTCTCCATTCCCATCAGCTCCATTGATTCCGATTCACTGCTTTCCTCTGCATGAAAGAAAAAACAGAGCATGTTTTCTTGATGGGTTTTGTAAAACAGAGCAACCCAGAAAACAGAGACTAAGTTTGTTTGTACCTGAAATGTCACCGGCGGCAGCGGCAGCTAGAGGACGGGCGGCGGCGATGACGGTGGATGAAGAAGAGAGGAGATTGATCATGATTAGAAGGGAAATGAAGAGAGCTAGATGAAGAAGAAGATTGTTGCTCTGGTTTGGCTTTCTCATTGTGGAAGAACAAATTGTTATGAACTACTGATATGCTTTGATTCAGTACTTATAGTGATAATCTCTAATGAAAATAATATTAATTAATATTTTGAATTCTTTCGCGAGGTTCTCTATGAATCGGTTCTAGAGTAGCACTCGACTTTTGAATTTGTGACGTAGTGGTCATTAGCTTATAATTTGTAATCTAGTTGTATGTAACCCTATAGCATCTGTAACACTGTTGTCATTTTTCGTGATTCAAGATCAATGTGGATGGTTAGTCGCAGTTCGCCCCGACGTTGGCGGATCATCGGGATGGGTCCTACGGAATTCAGCTGAGGAAGTTCTTCGTGCCAGTGACGGAGTCAGGACGCAAGTAGACCCTGGGCCCGATACATAAAACACAATGGGCTAAAAATAATTTTGTACGGAAAATACACATATTTTTAGCTATTTGGGTACAGTGGACCCTGAGCTCGGCCAGCTCGGGTCCAGTGTGGCCTCTCCCTGGCTCTGCCACTACTTCATGTGATCAGGACTACGTATCTATGAATCACTGATCCTTTTATTCTTGAATCATTGGCCTTCTGAGACGCGTGTACTTGGTATTCGTGGATTGGGGTTTTGGATATAGAAGGTGATGCGGATCAAGTTGGTCTCGACGAGATTGTTGGCCGGATAAGTTACTTCGAATCATGGAGGGGTTGTAGTGGAAGAAATACTTCAGCTGCACATAGGGACTCCAACTTGGTGCTTACAAACGGTTTATCGTGATCGCCTATTACGTAGCTCGTATGACCCTATCTAACGGTTCGTGGAGATAAAGATGACTTTCTGAGTTATTTAATTGTATACTGACTAAACTGGTCGTAGCATTTGACAGTGTCACACGACTAGTCAGAGAGTCTCAGAGACCAAAGCTGACAAATAATTAGCTGTATGCATGCCCATACATTCCTACGTAGGATGTTATCAAGATCCCATGACGTTCTGACACGTGGCAAATAATTAGTTTGTGAAGGTCATATTGAAATTCTTCATTAAGCCTGCGTACTTGTGTAAATAGTGCAAGTTAGTCACCCTTCTATCTACTTTGTGCCATATACCAAATTGCAACTCTTTTCCTAACATGGTATGAGAGCATATTTTTATCCTACAAGAGAAAAACGTCATTTTCTCCTAATACTTTTGTTTTCCGTCCAACATCTTCTAAACGCTTTGCTTATTTTCTCTCTCGCCTTAGTTTCCAGACGATATATTCTTGCGTCTTCCTCTCAAAATTTCTCACTTCGTTGAGTATTTTTCGGCTGTCTTCTCTGATTCCGATACGATTTCTTCGCCATTCTTGCTGAATAATGGTTCGATCATGGAATAATTTTGTGCAATTTTCATTACAAATTTTTTGTCTTTACCTACTGCAAAATTACAACAATATGAAAAATGCAGTAGCAAATAGTGATCTTTTGCAACGACAATCATTATGTTATGTAGTAATTTACTGTAGCAAATACTATTTGAGGCACCACTATTTATAAAAGGGGTGTTGAGTGTCGCAAATAGTATTTACTACATACATAAAATAGTGATTGTCGTTGCAAAAGATCACCATTTGCAACTGCATTTTCATGCTGTTGTAATTTTCCATTAGTGAAATTTTTTATAGTGTTTCTTTTTTACAATATGACCCTCAAAACTAGCTTGAATGACTAGAGTACCCATATAGGTCAAGATGGTGGGCATACTAGAAGATGCTTACAAGTATGAAAAATGGTGAAGGATAACATGGCCGGTTTTTGGGTACTTGGTCGATGGATAAGATGGCAAAATTTTACATAGAAATGGTCCTCATTTGTATGGTGCTTTGAGAAGAAACACAAACTAATTAATTAAAACTAATCATATGATCTAAAAGTTTAATTATATATATACCCACTTGATAAAAAAAAAAATATAAAAGCCCCTTTCTTGGCATTGGGTTAGGCATTAAATCAATGCTTATACCACTTTTATATTATGCTTATTACACTTTGTATGTAAACAATATGCATATATGTGTGCAATGTGTATATAGTTTGTACACAAATAGTGTATAAACACTTTGAATAGTGCACACATGTGTAAATAACATGTACACATATGTCATATAAAGTGTACCAAATCTGGATCTCAGATATGATCTATCGTCATCATGGTAGTGACTTCCCGAGTCTAAAGGTCGAAGAAGTTACATTGGCTAACTCATCACCCTTAGCTTGCTAGTTATGAAGTTTTCTAGTTAGTGTGACAGCTGCTGCAAAGAGAGACAAAGAGATAAAGTAGTCGTGTTAGAATACCAACATGTTTGTAATCGATAGTGACAGTGGTTTAAACTCCATCAACGATAGCTAGTGATCAATTAAGGTGTACAAATACTTACTACTATCTACACTAAGCTACCTATATTACATCCATACATCTAATTATTATCCTTGAAAATTGAAAGATTAATTATAGTTGAATAACATAGGCCCTCAAATTGATAAATGTGGAATATTAATTTATATATTTATCATAATGTTATATATATATATATATATATATTATAAGGCATGGACACAAATAGATGTTTGGAGAGCATATAACATAGTGATGGAAATTATCATTTTATGTGTGTATTATGTTTGTTAGACCAAACATGGCCTTGGAAATGTTAATGTTGTTAGTTTAGTCGTGGCCACTTTTATACTCCATGTTTATAAGTGTTTTTTTCCTCAAGATGTCTTGCTTAATAATAATAAGGAAAATAACAGTTTGCCTCCTTTACTTTGTCAACTTAACAAATAACCCCCTGTACTATAAATCACTCTTTTTACCCCTTCTATTTTAACCACTTTGCCTTTTGGGTTCTTCTGTTCTAACTTTCATCTTCTTAATGTTAAATCTGGACACATCCGCACACCAACGAAGAGAGATATCAGAGGTAGGAGACGAAGAGTTGGCCAGAGAGGTAAATTGGGGAGGTATAATGAAGAGTATGGTGGAATACGAAGGGTTTTAAAACCATATGTTTTTTTCGTCGATTTCATCCTATTCCATTAAAAAACACATAGAAAGATAATACATGGTTATTGGAGCTAACGTGGTGTACTAAATGAGCATCAATTAACGTTTAGAAGACGGTAGTTGGAACAGAAGGACTTAAACAACAAAGTGGTCAAAGTAGGAGGGGTAAAAAGAACTATTTGTAGTGTAGGGAGACTATCTGTTAAGTTGGAAAAGTAGAGGGGGCAAAGTGCCATTTCCCCTTTTTTTTCTTACAAGATGTTGAACTTGGGCTTTCTGCCAATATTAGTTACTGATGGGCTCAGCCTTTTCAGTCTTATGAATTGGGCCAGACGGGTCACCAAAAAAATCAATTGGGCCGTACGACCCATTAAAAAGTTGTCAAATAAGAAACCATTTCTTACAAAGATTATGTCAAATAATGAAATAAGAAGTTGTCTCTAATTTATGTTTAATTAATCAAAATTTGGAAATTGAGCACAAAGTTGAGATTGCCGAGTTGGTCTAAGGAGCCAGATTAAGGTTCTGGTCCGAAAGGGCATGGGTTCAAATCCCACTCTCAACATTTCTTCTTTTTTCTTCGGCCCTCGAGTTCTCGACATGTCACATAAGTTCGAAATTTTATATTCTTAGCACATTACAATTTAATTTGACAACATAACCTTATTAGGAGTAGTTTGTCACTTGTCCCCTTTGAAAAACATGATATATATAGTTGCTATGAATTTTTGGAATATATTATTTTTGTTCGGTGATTATTGATTATTCTATTTGTATATTTGAGCAGATATATAATAATATTCACTTGATTGGATACTATCACAATTATTTTGATCGTTGTATAATAAACAGAGGATTATCGAATATCACTTCATTGAGGCTATTACGATTCAACCTCATGTCTTTTTTTTGTCTTTTGAAACGGTGTTTGATAAACAGTATTGTACCATCGGATTAAACTATTAATAATGTATTAAGTTGAACTTAGATCACAAATGGTTCCTGTGGTGTAGTGGTTATCACGTTTGCTTTACACGCAAAAGGTCTTCAGTTCGATCCTGACAGGAACATTTGGTTTTATATTTTCATGCAAAACAAATAAACCAACATGAGCTCATCTTAATGAGTGTTCAAAAACTTGAATTCACCATAAAATTCTACGTGAACTGTTATTTTTCAATGAAAATTACAATTATTTCTCCCTTAGTTGCCATTATTTATTATATTCTTTTATGCTATACTAATACTATTACAAATAATTAGTAGTATTCCAATATATATCATATAGGTGAACGCTCGGTACCCACTGGGTACCGATACCCTATCACTATAATTTCATCACAGTTATGTTTGAATTTTAAAGTTTGAGAGTCTTAGTTTAGTGTTGATCAGGTTTAGGATATAGTGTTTGGGGTTTTGAGTTTATTTTGGGGGTTTATGATATTTTAATTTGAACTTTTGGTCAAAAGTTAGAGTTTTACATACGATTTAGGATTTGAGCTTATGAAGTAGTATTTGAGGGTCAGAATTCAGTGTTTAGGGAGTAAGCATTATTCACTAGTGCTCATGATTTATTACAATGCATTTAGGACTCATTATTTAAATTTTAAGCATTTAAAAATGTAAATTTAGAGTGCTAGGGTACCGATACCTGTGGGTACCGGGGCGCTTGCCCATATATGATATATTGTGTGAAATAATTACGAATACTAAATATTGAGATACTCACTCAGTTCGAGCTCAACAAGAATAGACATAGATGGTCAATCGATTTTGGAGTGAAATTGCAAGAGTAGATAGAAAAGTAGACAAAGTATAGTTATGATGTATTTAGTGAATCTTCAACTAGGTTACAACTTGTTATTTAATCATATAGTTATGATTTTGTAATACACTATAGCTCATGTCATTAACAATTTAATTAACATCGTATATTCTTATTAGATCATGTATCAAATTTATGTTTAAGTAATCCAAATTTGGAAATTCAGCACAACGTTGAGATGGCCGAGTTGGTCTAAGGCGCCAGATTAAGGTTCTGGTCCGAAAGGGCGTGGGTTCAAATCCCACTCTCAACAATTTCTACTTTTTTCTCATAAATATCGTGGCTCCTGAGTTTTGGACATGTCACATAATGATCAACTAAGCTCAATTTTTTTTTTAAGTGATATTTGTATTAAAAAAAATTAACCCAATATGATATATGGTAAAATTGGTTTACACCAAATTAAGTTTTAGAGGTTAGCCAATTGAATGCCCACTAGACAAAAAGTAGTACCTACTCGTTAGCTCATATGTGCAATATATGCATGTTTTATGATCAACAAATTATAGATTTTAATTCAAGAAAAAAAATAGTAATTCATGGCCTAGAGTTGACCCACCTGGGTCCGAACCAAGAAAGATCAGGGCTCTCAAAGTTCGAACCCAACTCATCAAACGCTGAAGATCTACAACATCTAGGGTTTCGATAGGACAAAAGGTCACGAGCCGCCACCAGAGGTCAACACACAACATACGTAATCATACCCCACACACTCACCACCTTGGTCATACGCTCTGTGCTCATACGCCCAAGGACTCCCAACGCCTACGGGCACACCCCGGTACTGTTCTGTCTCTCATACCACCATTCTCGTAAGCTTTGTCCCTATTATATCATCTGTCTAACAATCTATGAGGCACACACACGAACACCAGGAATTAGAGGTGCTTAACGATCGACCCTTCACTCGAACTAACTCATTGCACCCATCCGCGGAATCTCTATGTCAAAACAATAATAAACACCATTAGTATAATATCACCAAATTCAATGATGATAGGACCATCTTGAGCATGAATCTCGACAGGAATCTTGAACCGTTAATATTTTAATTTGTATTATTCATTTATTTGTCTACACATGCTGCATTATTCATGGAAAATAAATGATATATCATTAGACAACCGTTCAAAAAATAAAAATAAAAATTACCCACCAATTAAATAGAATAAAATACAATAATAATTAATTAGAGCACACATGTATATCAACCACTCTTACAAGTTACAACTCCTAGTTCAATTGATGAGGTTGGTGGATTAGAAATCAAATATCCCATGCCAAAATAAAAACCAGTAATTAACATAATCGATTTATGTGTTGATGGATGCAACGAATTTCGGATAGGTTCGATAACAATGTCAGTCTATTATGGTTTAATTTTGAAACCTTTGTATGAATCTATGAGCGGTAAAATAAATAGTTGATAAAGTTAGTTATAAATTAACGATATGTTTACTGAATTTTAACAGAATGAGCTAATTGTCTAGTGGGTCAAAATGGAAGAGAAAAATGAACATTTTATAATTTTGGGGCTGTTGTAAACTTGATAAAATAATATATGAAAAATAGCCATTATCTCAATATAATAAGCAAAAATGAATTTTGTAAATATAAATAAATAAAGAAGAGTGTTTAAATTGACTTCTTAATTAGGTGACACGAATACATCACCAAGTTGCTAATCCTCATATGTTAGGAAATTAGTGTATTTGTTGGAGATCCTTGAGTGGCTATAAATTTCCACCTAATTTTTATCAACTAAAATCTCAACTAATTTCATTTCAAGCATTTTTTTTTTGTGAAAAGGCGGGGTTATAGCCCCTTAATTATTAGAAGAACAACTCTTGGCCTGGCGACCCCAAGAAGGTCATACCGAAGCCAATAAGCCAAACGAGAATCTGGGTACATCAAAAACTGAAACCCAAAACTAAAAGAATGTCCTAAGTTTGCGAGATAGTCAGCCACACAATTGGCATGAATCTATATTTGAAGACTTATAAATATCAATTTCTATTTTAGATATGGAAAGATAAAAATGCCAATGGCTATACATGTTTGACCTAATACAAGAAGACAATTATACCCGTAATAATTCGTGTAGTCAGTATTTTATCAACAAGGTTCATATTTTATTTAGTCTACTTTTCACTGATGCAATCCATTTTTTTTGCTAATATAGTCCATATTTTATGCAACTTGATTATACTAACGCAATCCATATTTATATGTTTTTTCCACTAATATAGTCCTGTCTCAAGGGGTTACTCGTCAGATAACGGAACATGTATGAGATTACCCAGATACAAATATCTCGTCATTCTTTCAGGTTGTACAACCTAGATTGAGTTTTTTTCTCATTATGGACATCTAAATCACCTTCTACCTACCACCTAAGGGACCACTCAACAACAACAACCTTCCATCATCAATTTGGATCTCTTGCTTTCTTATTCTTTCTAAAATGTTTGGATACATTCACTTCACCACCAACTCCCTACTAAATGATGATCCATCAAGTTTTGAGATTGTTAATCACATTGATCAAAATCATTAATTAGTTGCTAATCATGTCATCACAATTGCATCATATAGATTGTGCCATTTAAACTATGATTAATTTAAGAATGTTTAAACCTTAATTAGACTATAATGTATGAAAAAACTTTGATTACTAAGGTATGAAAAACTCAATATTCTATAATAACTTTAGGAAGTGATGGTAAATGGTGTGATGAAAACATCTTCATGCATTGGGTTCAATTTTGAGACCAATTAATACTCATAAAAAACAATTTAATCTTACAACATACTTTGAAATATGGTGAAATAGAAGGAAAAGTCATTGAAATACAATAAGGAGTAATTTGGTATACGAGATTGAGAATTAGAGAAAGTATGAGTATTGGAGAATGGTGAAAACAGTAAGGAAAGACAGTGAAACCCTCAATTCTATTTGGGAGAAGTAAGAACTTCTAATAGAAATTATGAGAATACACATTCTGTAGAAAATTAGAAATTCTAGCTATCTGAAATACACAAACTTAGCTCCATCATACAATAAACAAGCAATGATATCTCAAATAAAAATTTCTTAACAAACTTTGTCATATTTCCCCATACCGAACGGACTCATAAAATTTAATTAACGTGTCAAAGATAATTTAGTAGGCATATACAAGAGGTCAAGGGGGTAAATATTTAATATACCCTAGATTTGGCACGATCACAAAAGAACACCACCAACAAAGTTTAAATTCCTTTGCAACAGATTGGAGACTATTATATATGATTCGAAATCAAAAGTTCTCAAACGTCAAAAATTCTGATACCATGTAAAAATCGTTACATCTCAATTACTTTAAGCTCGAACTCGAGACAACTTCCAACCCACAATGTTGGTTAATCATTATGATGAAAATTCGAGAATAAATAAGAACATATGCATACAAGAGTTAGGGATTTGCCGCCACTAGGTCTTCTTTTACCAACTTCAATCAATTTCACTACTAATCACTAAAAATTGATAGACAAAGTTTGGTGACATTTGAGACCAACAACCAAACACATCACCAATAAAAGAAATTAGAGAGAAAAAAAAGATATTTAAATAAAGGGTGGTAGGTGAAATAATTACAAAATATCAAAAAGTTAGAGAGGAAAATCACTAATAAATCAACCAATGTAATTTGATTTTGAGTTTGTGATGATTGATGAATTGAATAGTCCATGAGAGAAATGGGTAATGAATTCAAAGTGCTTGTGGTTGGTGAGCTTCATTTCAATCAAAACAAAATTCATAAAGAAAATGTTTAAATGAACTCTAGGTTGGTAATTTGTGGAACTACTAATTAAAATTAGTATGAATTTTGTGTTTTGAATTAGACCATCATCAACAATCAACAATCTAATTATGATATTATTTATTTTGAGTCAAATTCACGTAAATTTGTTTCTCTGTTTCTTCTCAAAAGATCTTATGCTAGAGTATATAGTCAGGGTGGTCTATTATGTCAGCAAATATGCCATAATTTGGGGTTGTGGTATTTGGGTTGCTAGCTATTTCAACATTCTCGCCCTCAAACCAAACACCACATATTTGTAAAGGATTGGTTGGAATTGTTTACCCACACCCAACCGTGTGCACTAGGTATTGTATTTATAGTAGTTTATGAGTACAAGAGATAATTACAAATATTAAAAGAATCTATAATTAAGGTAACTAAATATTTCCTCAAGGTTGTTATCCCTTATCACCCTCCCGCAAGCCAATGGGAGGCGTCACATTGAGCTTGATACGCAGCTGAGTGAACCTTGGCGCCGGTAATGATTTCGTGAGGGTATCAGCTATCTGATCCTTTGTCGAGATGTAGGCGATGTGCAACTCCTTTGCTGCCACCCGTTCACGGACGAAATGGAAGTCGATCTCTAAATGTTTTGACCGTGAGTGAAACACCGGATTCTTTGTGAGGTAGGTAGCTCCGATGTTGTCACACCATAATGTCGGAGCTTGTGAGGGTGGCCAGCCGATCTCTCTTAGTAAGGAAGAGAGCCACAGTACTTCACTCGCGGCTGTTGCGAGGGCTCGATATTCGGCTTCAGTGGATGATCGTGACACCGTTTTTTTGCTTGCGACTTGACCACGAGATCACATTAGACCCTAGATAGGCAACGTATGCACTTGTTGAGCGGCGATCGCGCTCGTCTCCAGCCCAATCTGCATCTGAATAAATGGTTAATGTATGATGAGAGCACGGTTTAAGGTTTATACCATGGTGTGTGGTCCCTCGGAGATATCGTAGCACCCTCTTGAGCTGGATCCAGTCGGAGAAGGTTGGGTTGTGCATGGCATGTGCAAGCTTGTTTGTTGCAAAGGATATATCTGGCCGAGTCAAGTGAAGATATTGCAATCCTCCAAGAAGTTGCCGAAACAGTTGGGGATTGTCAAATGGCTCCGTGGTACCTTCGCTCGGTTTGTACATCGGTGTTGCAACCGGTTTTGCATTTGTCAGGTTTGCCTTGGCCAGCATCTCTTCAATGTATTTGGGCTGAGATAGGTGCATTCCACTAGTGTGCCGTGTCACTTGAACGCCGAGGAAATAGTGTAGGCTGCCGAGGTCTTTCAGCTGGAATCGGGCAGCCAGTTGTTTGATAATCATGTGGACCGTAGTCGAAGAGGCGCCTGTGATGATAATGTCATCCACATAGACAAGCACAAATATGGGTGAGCCATTAGTTGAGTAAAAGAGAGAATGATCAGTTTTAGAAGCCTTGAACCCGAGTGTAAATAGGGCGTCGCGTAGGCAGCCGAACCAGGCCCTCGGTGCTTGTTTGAGGCCGTATAGGGACTTGTTTAGTTTACACACGTGGTCCGGTCTCATAGCATCCACATATCCTGGCGGTTGGACCATGTACACGAGCTCATCCAACGTTCCATGCAAGAAGGCGTTAGAAACATCTAGCTGATTTATCATCCAATTGTGTGATATTGCTATCGATAAAATTAATCGAATAGAGGCGGGTTTTATTACCGGGCTGAATGTTTCGGTGTAGTCTATCCCTTCTTGTTGGTGGAATCCCTTTGCTACCAGCCGCGCCTTGTACCGTGCTATCGAGCCGTCTGCGTTCTTCTTTATGCGGTACACCCATTTGTTCCCGATTGGTTTAATGTCCGGGGATGGTGGCACTAACGTCCAAGTGTCATTGTGCAAGAGTGCATTGAATTCATGATCCATTGCCTCACGCAATTGCTTATGAGGATGAGCATTGCTGTAGCATGTTGGTTCTTGTTCTTCCGTCTGTGCAGTAGCCATGAATGTCCGCGGCTTGAGACTGCCTGTTTGGGATCGGGTTACCATCCTTGGTTGAGGTGGATCCGGTTGTGGCCGTGGGCGTCGTGGTTGGGTTTCTGCTGGTTAGTGATTTATTTGGGTGGTTGCTGGTGTTGTGTTTGGCGTGGGGAGTGGCTGGGCAGCTGGTTGGCACGGTAGGAGTAGAGGAATGGGTAGCTTTGGCTGTGGCGGGGTAGGTAAGACGGGTTGCGCTTCACTCTGTGTAGCCGGCACCTGGAAAGGAAAAGTAACTTCATCAAATATTACATGTCGAGAAACTTGAATCTTGTTATTGCTTAAATTTAAGCAATAGTATCCCTTGTGTTGTGGACTGTAGCCCAAGAAAACACTCGGTGATGATTTCACATCTAGCTTATTCACCGCATATGGCTTTAGCCACGGATAGCACAGGCACCCAAACACACGTAGCATCGTGTAGTCTGGAGCAATCCCAAAGAGACAGCGGTATGGTATGTCTCGGCCTTCTAGGGAGCTCGTTGGTAGACGGTTGATCAAATAAACTGCTGTCCGGAACGCGTAGCTCCAATATTTTAGTGGTAGGCTCGCTTGGTGTATAAGTGTTCGTCCGAGCTCAGTAATATGCCGATGCTTCCGCTCTGCACATCCATTCTGCTCCGGTGTGTGTGGGCATGAGCTCTGAAAGGTGATTCCTTCATCTCGTAGATATTGAGCTAATTTCTGGTACTCTCCACCCCAATCTGCCCTGAAGGATCGAATAGGCCTAGCAAAATATTTCTCAACCATATTTCGAAATTGCTTAAATATAACGAGCAAATCTGACCGATAGCGAATGAAGTAAATCCAACTATATTTGCTATAATGATCATAAAATAATATATAATAACGTTGATTATCAACTGAATCAATGGGCGATGGTCCCCAAACATCGCTACAAATCAAATCCAATGGTCCAGTTGCACGATAATTAGATGCAATAAAAGGCAGTTTGTGCATCTTGCCTACACAACAGTCATGACAAATATGTGGCATACGTTTATTAGAAAAAGGAATCTCATAACGATGTAGTAGAGTTTTCACGCTGTCTAGATTAGCGTGCCCCAATCTCTTGTGCCAAGTCGGCTATGTTACACTGTGGACTTGCGGTCCTCGTCTCGTTCCGAATAGCGCCAAGGGAATTGGATAGAGGCCGTCCTTACTCCGGCCTTTGTATATCAGTCGTCGGCTGTCCAAGTCCTGGATCTGAACCCAATCGCGAACGAACAACACAGATAAATTGTTATCACGCGTAAGAGCACTTAGTGATAATAGGTTCTGGCAAGAACGTGGAACAAATAACATATCATGGAGAGTCATAGCAGAGTCATTAACAGCCATAGTAGTAGAGCCAGAATGAGAGATTGGGAGGATATTACCATCACTAAGCTCGACATGTTCGGTGCCACGGTATTCAGAGTGAAGCGCAAGGTTGTGGAGGTCGTTGGTCAAGTGGTGGGTGGCTCCAGAGTCGATGTTCCAGGTCTGGGTTTGGGTAGTGGGCGAGCTCATGTAGTTGCTTGTGGGTTGGCCGGGAATTGGTGAGGTGACGGACACATCTTGTAGTGGTGCCCGATCCCTTTGCAGTTATAGCATACGAGTGGCGATGGCATGTGTTGCACAGGCGGTTGGGCAGACGGCTGTTGCCGTGGGTAGTGGCCTCGGGGCTGTTGCCCGCCGTATCCTCCACGATGGCTGCCGTAACCTGCATCATTAGAACGAGGGCGGCCACGGGTCATTCGACCGCGGCCGCGGTTAGAATAATTATTAGGCCGCCCTACATAGTTTGCGTGAGGCGTGATCGCCGTCACCGCCTCCTCCATTGCCAGGTCTAGCTCCTCGGTCAGAAGGAGCCCATGCAGTTCAAGGTACGTGATCGGCACTGTCCTGTTGTGTAGTGACCGCACCAAGGGTCGGTAGGTCGGTGGCAGCCCCTTTGTGATGTGATCGACAAGATCCGAGTCCGGCACCCGATACCCTAGAGCTTGCAGACGGTCATGAATGGTTTTCGCCTTCTGAAGATAATCAACCATTTTATCATTAGCTAGATTTAAATCAAGTAACTGGTTTTTGAGAGACCTGATTTGAGAGGGACTGCCCGAGCCGAAAGCAGTAGCGAGTGCGGTCCATGCATCTCGTGCCGTCGCCACCCCGACTAGTGTGTGAATCACGGACGGGGAAAGAGAGTTGATGATCCATCCGAGAACGAGTTGGTCCTGACGGAACCAAGTAGTGTATGCTGGGTTTGCAACTCCTTCAGCTGTTTGTCGTGCCGGGGCCGTATTGGTGCCATCAATGAACTTGATGAGAGCTTCCACAGGATGTAGTTCGTAGCATCGAGTTTGACGGACAGTTGGTTGGGTGGGGATGGGAGTTGAGTGGATGCGGCAGCCATGGTTTTGGTTGCTGTAGAGAAGAGAGAAAGAGAGGAAGGTGGTCGGCTGGGGGAAAAAGAAGGCGGCTAGGTTTTGGTTAGTTTGAGTCGGCTAGGGTTTTGGAAGAAGAAGGCTGCCGAAAAAAAAAATTATTTGGGGGCTCTGATACCATGTAAAGGATTGGTTGGAATTGTTTACCCACACCCAACCGTGTGCACTAGGTATTGTATTTATAGTAGTTTATGAGTACAAGAGATAATTACAAATATTGAAAGAATCTATAATTAAGGTAACTAAATATTTCCTCAAGGTTGTTATCCCTTATCAATATTAAGATACACACACATATATATATGTATTTTGGATCATCATTAACATCAATATCAATGTGACATGTTGTCTGGCCTTCATTCGTCACAAATATTTTCAGCACAAGGGACAAAATAATCTTCGTGAACAACTTGAGGATCTTTAACATATATGACTTATGTGATTCATGTCCCTGCTAATACCATTTGTTAGTATCGCAGTGTCATCAATAACTCAACACTAACATAATATTAATCGATTTCCTGTGAATTTGTCTTTTCTTTCACTTATATCACATTAAAAAAAAGTAAAAAACAAGTATGAACACAACATATAACACATTAAAAGAAGAGTGCAAAGTTATTAAAAAAAAATAAGAGAACACCCTAAAATAAGGATAACAAAACCTCAAACTACAAGCAAAATTAAATAATAAATTTTTAGTTTAATGAAAACGTATGTAACTTTTTTGTATATTTCTTAGAAGATAAGTTATTGAAATTAAAAACAATAAAAAAAATAAAATAAAAATCATTTCAAACGTTTTTAAGAGGATATTTTAATTTATAATTTTGGAGAATTATTCAACTTGGCTCCCACCAAACCGCCATTTTTCGACCAAGACAAATCTGGAATCTCCTCTCCTTTGCTTTCTTACCTTCTCCCAACCACCACACCATGCAACACCAAATGCCAATTAGGGGTCTTACTTTGTTCTATTTATGGTTGGCATTCGGTCGGGTCAGGGACGGTTATTACGAAACTTATCTCCGTCCGCTCATCGTTATTGGGTATAAATTTGACCCCATGGCACAGGATAATTACTGATCAGACTGAACGGCGTTGTTATGGGTGATTGGACAGGGCTCGAGGATTTGATCGGGCTGGATACTGGAATTACCAACCCTGAGTTGATTAGCATAACAAATGCAGTCGTGGTTCTTTGACCCGACCTGATTTCTGGTTAACTAAGATCATAGCATTTGCAACATATGTGTCAATAAACATTGAATAAACAAAGCAACGGACCATCTTGCAAGTCGAGGGCATTCACATTCGCTTGGAGAACATAATATCCCTACATCTGATCAAGACCTAAGTTTTTTCCTTCGTTATGACTTACTTGACCTTTCCGAACTGAGATCGATTGTTATTGACAGTTAAGGCGCTTGCGCCTTTTTCCACAAAAAAAAAAAACATTGAATAAAACTTATGTGTGTAGTGCTATCTTAAACGACATCAAAATTTATCTTTGTGCACAACTAAACAACACAAATGGCAAAAAAAATCATATCCACTTTCAGTTAAATATCAACTAGGAACACTAGACATCAAACGTCTATCGAAGACAAGAATGTACAATATGAAGACATTCTTTCTCTTCTTTTTTTTCTTTTAGCGTTGAACCCATCAATTATTATACGATTTATGGGTCGGTGTTTGTAACGTACAAACATGTGTACATATGAACACATACATTGTACTCGTGTACACACATATTTGTACTAATTAAACATCCTACCTAATCCCGCATTTCGAAACTCATCGAGGATGAGTTTAGTACACTACTAATAACTTACACGTAATATCAAACAACAATAATATGATGATTAATCATAAGTGTAAAACACTAAAGAAAGTATTTACACTCAAATTAAACCAAAGCATGAAACCCAAATCGAATAAATCCTAGTTTCAAACCACATTTCATGAGATTTGAAACTTCCACCGCTGAAAAAAAAAAAAATTAACAACTATATATAGAAAACGGAGACTAAAAAAAAACCCCCAAATATAAATTAAAATTAAAAGAAAAAAAAATCTTCCATTTCTGTGCACCAACACTTTTCCGGAGAATTTTCATTCGTTGCTTTTCCTTATTTTTCTTTTTTCTTTTTAATTTTCCAAATTTAAGAACTGGAAGATGAAGAAGGGGACCACGGCGTCATGTCCATCGGATAACTACCCAACACGCGCAAGAAAGACGTGAACTCCTGCACCTCCGCCAGCGCGTTCTGCGCCCTCACTTCCGCCATCGACGCCTCGAAGTCCACGTAGAAAAGGTACTCGAAGTGCTTCGCCGTTCCGACGTTGTTCGCGTCGTCGACGAGTCGGATCGGCCGGTTCCGGTGTGGCCTGGACTCGATCTTCGTCAGATTGATGTTCCGGAACGCGAACGCGGAGAGCACTTTGAACAGGACGCTCGTTCCTTTGTCGTGTGCGAAGACGATGCTTGTTTTGAACGGCCGGTCAGTACGGGGGATGACCGGCTCACGCGCTAGCATCACGAAGCGCGTCACGTTCCCACAGTCGTCCTGGATCCCGTCTGCTAGAATTTGCATCCCGTAGAGCTCGGCGGCGCGTGCTGAAGCGATGGCTGCAGTGTCGCGGAGGTTGTTCGCCGCGATGTACTCTGCTGCTCCGGCGGTGTCGTCGACTGCTTCCCTGGCGGCTTGGAGTCCCATTTTGGTGAGAGTGTGCTCGCACTGAGCGAGAGCTTGAGGATGTGAGATCACGCGCGTGATGTACTCTTTTCGAACTCCTGGTAACGCTAAGAGGCAGTGGTGGACAGGGAGCTGTACCTCTCCGACGATGTGGAGGCGGTGACGGAGGAGCAGATCGTAGTTACGATGAATAGATCCGCCTAACGAGTTCTCAACAGGAAGAACAGCTCGATCTGCGATCCAGAGCTCCACCGCCTGGAAAGCAACCTCGAACTGGTCACAAGGAATCGCCTCACAGTTTGGATAAGCCTTACCAGCTGCCGCCTCCGAATAAGCGCCAGGGACTCCCTGGTATGCAACTCGAAGAGTCGATCCGTGCATCGGAGCCGGAGCCAGATCCGTAATCGTCAGCGGCTTCTGCAGCTGATTCGGCTTGCCGTTTCCTGTTGCCACACTCCCGTCGACCGCAGCCGTCTCGAGCGGGACCAGATCCAGGTCAATCGACTTGTGGCCGTTCACGGTAGAGCCAGAGCTGTTCCCTCCAGATCTGGTGGTGGTGCTGCTGCTATCGGCAGGCTGTTCCTTAGCGACGACTTTGCTGGAGAGGATGGCGCACGAGCTCTGCCAGTCAGATTTGGAATATGAAACGACGCCGGCGGGGAAGTTGGCCGAGTCGGAGGAGCGGTAGATGCAGTGGACGGAAGGAACTCGGGAGAGGCGGCGGGAACCGGTCCCGATGAAAGACGACGGAGGCGATAGAGCCTGCATATTGTAATCGGAATCGGAATCGGAATCGGAAAATGGAAAAGCTACGATTTCCTAATTTTTTTTGTGATTTTCTGTTTGGGAAAATTAGTGAGTTGTTAATTAGCTCGGCTTGTTGTTTGGAAACGCCAAGCTGAGGAGAAAAGGAAGGAGATAGAGGGTATTTATATGGGGAAGAAGAAGAGGTATTAGTCAAAATCTCTCACCTACCACCTCTTCTTCCCCCTTAATTAATTATGAAATCAGTATATTAAATTATTAATTAATCTGCTTGATTAGCAGATTTAATCAAAAGTAAATTTTCCTTGTTTTCTTGTGAAATGAGGCACATGTTACCATTTATATATGTGTATGTTCATTTTTTTTTTTTGCCTTTTATTGTTTCATTAACAAAAAATTAAAGATTTAGCCTTTTTTGTTATGAAATTTTTAGAATTAGTTAGTTGAAAATGGTCCATATTTGTGTCGAGATTCGAGCTAGAGGTTTATTTGTTCCATTAAGTACTATTATTGTATAGTTGTCTAAAATATTTATTTGGGAATTAACCAACTAATTAGTTCAAAGTGTCAGATATTCCGTCTCAAGATTTCAATACAATGTCTGTGAATCGGTTAAAACAAGTCTATACTAGCTTAAGTTATTAAAACCCTTTGATATTGATTAGGTGACAAGTGTGATGTATGAACATTGCATCACCTAATGCGTAGCTTAGTGTAATTAATTAGTTATTTTTTCTATTTATTTATGAATAATACACAATTCATAAGTTAATTTAATACTTTTGTCTTGAGATAATGTTTCATATAAACCTACTTAATTACAAAGGGAGGAGCCTATACATGATTTAAATTTAATCCAATTAATTAGGATTATGTTTATTGAAGCTTATAGACTTTCATTTTAGTCTTACCTAACTCTTCATTATATGCAAGACTAAAAAACGCCCGTCAGCTAAGCTTCGCGTGGCAAGTGTTTGTACGCACATATCGAGTGTCATCCTCTCCATTTCTCTAACTATAAATCAAGATTGTTGTGATGGGCCTGAACAATTGGCCATGTTATCTTATCTTTGTATTCAATCCCGAAACTATCGAGAAATATGTGATTTTAATTTATATTTTAGGCAAAGTGACTATTAGAGTGTAGATGCACCTACAAGGAAGACGTGGAAGTATATATTTACATAACCATCCTTCTAAGGACCCTAAGATGAATATAGTTTTTGTTTAAACATATATTAAATTAATATTGGGTTAATAATAATCAGAAAAAAAAGAAACTTGAAATGTTTAAATAATTATATTGACTATATGTATCGTGACATTCTTTATCACGATACATAGTACGTGTTATTCTTTATCAGCGAAATTTTGAACTTTATACATGATATTAAACTATATCGAATAAAAAATTTCAGTCTGATTTCATTAAACCATCAATACTTTGTTCACGCTTTTCAGCCTAGTTTTTGTGGTTAATGAACTTAACTCAAAAGTAAAACGGTGATTCGGTTGATGACCTATGAATATTAATCACAAGTTGAAAAAATAATCATGAATGTTGAATTACTACTGTGTTTATTATGTTATTATGTTTTGTTTTGAGTTGATATCTTACAATATGATAATTAGTTAATTACCTTATATCTAATTTCAGTATATCAACCGTTAGGAAACAATATAAGATATCCATTCAGAACCCTCTCCCAACAACTCGAGTTATTCAGGTGCAACGGCTCATGACACACCAATGATATATATGACCAGTTCTTTAAACAAAATTTTACAAAATTTTCAGCCGAGTCGAACCTCTAACGTCCGTGATGATTCATCGATCCATTTCGATGTCATGTCTCGTCTTAACTAACACTATATTTTATAATCACACATTCACACTGTGATCTACAGTGTTAGTACCTCCATGATTAACAACTAGTGGGCACGAATGTGTGATCTATAGTATAAACATCTAAAAGATTCGGTATTAAAATTCTGTTAAATGAACAAACCTACAATATCTATGGCCACTAATTAATTCACTGTTCATAATTTTCATTTTTTTTTTGGTATTAATTTTTATTTAATTTTCTGGCCACTAATTAGCTTTGTTCAAGTTTCAACCATATAATATTATCTAAATTAAGGCCAGCAATAATATCGTTATGAGAATCAGTGAGTCAGTGGGGGCGAGTTAGGTGGGAAATATTAGAGTGCTGAAGTTTCAGCACCAAAATGGTGTTGAAGTCGCCTACGTGTAGATTCATTTAAACGTAGGATTACTACGTTTGAATGAATCTACACGTAAGGGGTTTCAGCACCATAAATTGTTCCGAGTTAGGTTATATATATCTTGATTTCTGGGCTTCTGTTTACTTTCTTCTTCTGGCTGTTAACATGATTTTGCGTTATTCGCTCTGTTTTGTCCTCCAGCATTCATTCATCGAATTTCATTTTATATTAGGTACAAAACATTATTGACGGTCACTTAAGTTTAGGAATCTACTCGACTAATATTTGTAACAACGGACCCACATAAGTTCATGTGTTGCAACTGAGTTATAGCAAATCACTACATGAAATAGTGATTGACACCGTTGCAAACATCAATTGTTTGCTACTGCATTTTCATGCCGTTGTAATTTTGCAGTTGCTTAAGACGAACTTTTTTGTAGTGGATGAGCCCACTGGGAAATCCCAAGTTAAGAAAATCCAGCTAAAGAAAAGAGACCCAAGAAAGGAACCCAAGACGACCTTGTACCCAAGAAGGCTCAAGAGATGCTAGGAAACCAAGCGATGTCGTAAGCGACAATGGACTAGAAGGGCCCAATAGCTAAGACCCATACACAAACCCTAGGTGCCCATCGTCTTGAGGCAAAACCTTATAGGAGGGACACATGTCCAAATCATGATGAGTGAAGTTTCCTCAACGACAATTGACACCTCCGTACACCCAATAAATCAGAGGGAGGCGCTAATAGTTTGCTCAAATTATAAATACCTAAACAACCCTACTGCAGAGAAGACAGAGTTTTGGCATGGAACATTCCATCGAGACGTTTACTAAACATATACATTACCCCTAAATACCCCTATTATATCGCCTAGAGCTTATTACTACCCGCATTCTTCTTATGCAAGGTGTCTTGAAACCCACTCAGATGACGAAAAAACTTCATTTTATCGGACCAGGCGACTAAGCAGAAACTAGATTAAATTACATCAAAATTATTCACATGCTAACAATAAATAAATAAATAATATATTGTGATGTTTGCGTATTACCTGTAACGGGTAAGTTGAAAATGGTAGGTAAGCATTTTAATTCAAAAATTATTGTTAAATTTTTTTTAAAATAATAATTTTATTTAGTGATTCCTAGTGGGTACGATAATATGTCAAATAGATAAGTCAGTAATTACGTATATTTGCCTCATATTCAGACGTGGTCGGTTAAATTCATCTTAAATATCGTGATAAGATCATTTAGTAATGATAAAAAAGACTCGACTCGTTATGTGTTGGCTATATGTAACTTGTGATGTGTCATAGTGTGCATCACTAATCTTTCTTAATTTTTTTGAGGAAATATTGTTACAATATTTTATTAGACTATTGTGTTACAACTCTAACTTAATGATGGCTAAATTTTACCCTATTTTGTTAATTGGTTAACTTGATCATTCACGGTTATCATATCTTTTAAATTGACTCAATTTTATTCCATCGAAATTTGCTGCAAAGAATATCAAGGATTGACGAAAACAATGCAAGGATCTATTTTAAACTCTCAGTTAACGGCTCAAGTTATGACATTGTAACAGTTTTTAACATAATCATATGAACTAAAATTTACGAGAATCAAACTTTTGCTCGTTGTGTACTGTGACGAAAATGAATCGTACTCATAAAAAACACTATAAAATTGCCGATTTGAACAATTTCTTTACATTTAAAACCTACAACATACGACTGTTATGAATGAATCGTACTCACGCTCGAACTTGTCCAATCTAAAATAGTCATAAAAGGCAGCTCATTGTAAGATGGCGATAGCCACGTGGTTAAAAAGCATGGGCGACAACATGGATCATATTTTTAGGAAAAAAAAAGTTTATTTATAAATCCTAAGTTAATTTGGTTAATTAACATGTCTATCAAAAAAATCATAATCACTAATACTAATTACGTTGTAATCCTCAAATGCTAATTACGTACTAACTCGTGGGGGTATGATTTTGACGTACGTATTATACAGATTTAGGGTTTTTGCAAATTGTTTCAGACAGGAATTAGTTACGTGATACGCACGCGAAAGTTACTTTGCTTTTTATTTTTTTACCATGGGAAAATAGCACTTTGGCCCCTCTACTTTATAAAATTAACAGATAACCCCTTATATTATAAATTACTTATTTTACTCCCTTATATTTCGACTACTTGTCGTTTGGGTCCTTCCATTCCGACTTTTGTTTTCGTGATGTTAAATTTCGACACATCCGCGCCCGAGGAAGAGAGACATCAGAGGTAGGAGACGAAGAGTTGGTCGGACAGGTATCATGAAGAGTATGGTGAAATACGAAGAATTTTAAAATCACACGTATTATTCGTCAATTTCATCGTGTCTAGTCATATATACTTATATTCCCACTTAGAAAATGCTTAGTAAGCTAATACATGACCATTGGAGCTAACATGGTGTACCGAATGCGCATGAATTAACGTTAAGAAGATGAAAGCTGGAATGAAAGGACCCAAACGACAAAGTTGTCGAAATAAAAAGAGTAAAAAGAGCATTTTTTTTAGTATATGAGCTATTTGTTAAGTGGCACAAGATCTGCGTCCAGGAGTTTTTGTTTGGACTGTTCCAAACTCCTTAAACCGGAGGGTAAAACCGGAAATTTGAAAAAATGTTAAACCTAATTAATAATCCCTAGATCGTCGCCTCCCTTCCACTGCCGCCGAATGGAGCAAAGGAAGCCAAGAATCCCTCAAGTCATAAGGAAGCTCTACGGCAAAAGAGTGCTAAACCTAGCCAACACTCTCGTCTCCTTGATTCCTAATCCTGCTTCCCTCTCGCCGCCGTCTTGTAGTTGCATCGGTTCCCGACCTTCCGGCTGCCTCCAGTGTACAACCGGCGAGAGGGCTAAGCTGCTCCTTCTCAGGCCTGATGATCCATATAATTACCGGAAGCTTCTCAACTCATGTTACGTCGTCATCGACGAGAATGCGCCTCCTCTAGGCCATTTCCGTACGGACAATCGCTGGGGCCAAATCAAGGTGAAATGAAATGCGATTTTCGATTTTTCTTCTTATGAGAGTGTCTATTGAGAGGGACTTTGTATTGATTGAGTTTCCTCGGATTTAGATTGTACGGAGTGTGATTGAGAGCTTAACGATTGAGCAGAAGATGACAGATGGTGGTAATGTAATTTGTAGTGGCTATGATAAGGCAAGTGTTTTCCCCCGCAGTTAGCTTGTGTAAGGGTTGTTTATTTTTGTTTGCTGAATGTTTCCCTGTTATTGGTTTGATAGCTGAATCGTTCAAGTCCTATTATGGAGCTTTTGGGTGCTAATGTGTGGAGCCTGCTTCTGAAACGGGTATTATAGTGTTTGTTTCATCTCAATTGAGCGGTATTTGTTGATTTGGTTTGTTTTATGTAGCTAATGGATGGATGCAGGTGGGGGATGATCTCATGTTTTATCTTCTCAAGTATGCTTCAATTTTCCCGCAACTTCCTTGCATGACATATCAGCAAGTAGCTGGTCTCCCAATCAGCGATTTAGCCAAGCGTCTAAAGGACGAGCAGAAGTTGCAACCAGGAAGAAAGCGTCCCTTTGTCAATCAGTTTGGTATTTCAGGTGCTAATGCTTTTCCTTATGTGCTGATTTTATCTACTCTTTGACTGTACATATATGAAATGTCGCGAATTCACTGGTTAAATTGTCACTGTGTTGAACTTTCTTTTCAACAGAAGAGATTAGTAAGAAGGCTAGATTTAGCGAGGATAACTCCACCTCTGTTCAGCAGCAGACTTCTTCTAACCATAACATGTTGGACAGCAGAAAGGTAATTCATTTGGTTACTCAGAGCAGAAGGTTGAAGAGATGATTCATTTGGTAATTCATTTAGCCAAGCGATGATTCTGTGATTTAGTTGATTGAATTGGCCAAGGTTGAAGAAGAGTGATGGTTTTGTAATTTATTTAAGTTGAGTGATGGATTTGTAGTTACAAAAAACTATGGGGATTATTTAGTAAAAATGAAAGTTACAATTAAATTAAGACGGTTGGTTAACTAGTTAACTCGAATGATTAACTAGTTAACTCGATTGGTTAACTAGTTAACAACTTGATAATTAGTTAACTCGATTTCGATAACTATTTATCGATTAGATAACTAGTTAACTCAATTGGTTAACTAGTTAACTCGATTGGGTAACTAGTTAACTCGATCTGATAACTAGTTAACTACCTTGGCTAACTAGTTACCTAATGTTGATAACAAGTTGAGTAAAATTTGGATGATCAGTTAACTAGTTAACTCGATTAGATAACTAGTTAACAACTTGGTAACTAGTTAACTCAATTGGTTAACTAGTTAACTCGATTGGTTAACTAGTTAACTCGATTGATTAACTAGTTAACTCATTTTCTAAATCATGATGTTAACTAGTTAACTAATTTTGATAACTAGTTATCAACTAAAAATTTTGTTAACTAGTTAACAACTTGATGAATAGTTAACTCAATTGGTTAACTAGTAACAACTTGGTAACTAGTTAACTCGATTAGATAATAACATGTTAACTAGATAACTAGTTAACTATAAAAACTCAGGTTTACTAGTTAACTAGTTATAAAAAAAATCTCGTTAACAAGTTATTACTAAAAATCAGGTTAACTAGTTAACTTGTCCTGGTCGGAAAAGTCACCGGAGTTTTGTCGGTCTCCGGAGCCTCGTCGGAAAAGTCACCGAAAAACATGTTAACTGTAAAAATCCAAGTTAACTAGTTAAGAATAAAAAAATCATGCTAATAAGTTAATAGTAAAAATTAGGTTAACTAGTTAACCTGTCTTCGTCGGAAAAGTCATCGGAAAAACCACCGGAAAAATCATTGAAAAAAGTTGTCTGAAAAAAGTCGTCGGAAAGTCGCCGATCACCGCGACGGTGGCCGGTCGCCGCGACGGTGGCCGGTCGCCGGCGACTGTGGCCCGGTCGCCGGCGACGTGTGGCCGGTCGTCGGTGACTGTGGACGGCGACAGTGCCAACGGTAATAAGTAAAATAAAATATTTAATGTAAAATATAATAATTAAATATTAAATTAAATATAATAATTAAATTGTTTGTGTAAAGTCCTAAATGCCCCTATCAAATCTGGACCATTAAATTGGTTAAAGGGTCAAACTAGATCTAATGGTTAGAATTGGGTTTGGAACTTTCCAAACCACATAATTCTTGGACGCTGATCCGGCTCCTTGCTCTTTAATATAATTAATTATTTTATTATTATTTACTGTAGTCTGTACACGTCAGTGGTTGGTGAATAAGTTGGTAGAATAAAGTATTAAGCGGTGTCGTTTTCTTTTACCAATTTGTGAGAGATATTTTATCCTACGGCTTAAATTAAATTAGTCGTATATTTCCATTTATAAACTTGGTTAATCATTTCATTACGTGTATCATCATTAACCATTTGAATTTTGAAAAATTGATGACGTTAGATTTACCGCGTTTATCTCACCACATTTGAGCCAAATTCTCCTCTTTATACACCTTTTTGTGATAGTTTTTAGGAACTTTCATGAAAATTGCGTATTATTGTCCTCTGACCCTCTTTTGGGTAATTTGTTGTTGTTTCGAGTTGTTTTTATTGAGATTTCAGGTTACCACATTGTGGAGGACCTTTCTACGAGCTCGACGCTTCAAACGGGGACCAATTCGGAGTTCAGACGAAGCGGGAATAAAAAATCCAACTACTTAATCTTCGTTATAACTTATAAGCTTGTTCTTAAGCTACTAATATACATATGGCCGAGTTTCACCTTAGTTTGTTGTTGAATAACATTTTAAGTACCACATCGATAACTAAAAAAGTTTGTTTGGCTTAAAAAAATTTACCAACTACACTAATATGAAGCATTTTGGGAAAGAACCCAAAAATAAATCGTGCGGGTTTGGTTCAAAGCGGACCAATAACATACTAGAGTGAGCCTACTATTGGTGCCAGTATGATCCTACAATTGGTATCAGAGTCTTGGTTGGCAGACTGAGAGATGAATCACAGAAACTAGACATGTGGAGACCCTTAAGTACGCTAGCGAAATGATTTTGTGGTAGCTCTTTGTGTCAAATGTCTTCCTGACTAATGAAAGTCATGCAAGCGAGTCTATTAGTGTTAATGATGACCAAGATATCTATAGAAAGGTGGTTTGACAATAGCAGAAGGACACTGGATTGGATGGTCATTAGGGCTGAGGGGGAATTGTTGGGTAACATCCCAAATACCACATCAGAGCGTAGCTTGAAAGAGTCCGTCAACTACACTAGTGTGAGGACTTTTGAGAAGGAACTCAAAATACATTTCTACATGCTTGGTCCAAAGCGGGCAATATCTGAATTCGAAGAATTAATTCACTACCGATGATCATACACAAATTTCGAAAATAATATTCCTCGTCACAATTGGAATCTCCTACTTTCACACCCAACAAACTTAAGTTGTGCTTTTCCTTTGGATTCCCAACAAAACATTTTTTTTACACGGTTGGCTGAATTTTCCTTTTTTATTTTTTATTTATTTGTCCAAGTCAAATACTCCAACTCAACAACCCCCCTTTCATTATTTTTATTATTTTAATCATGATTGGGGTGATCTCATATTTTTTGTGATGACAGATCTAACGGTCCAGATTAAGCGATCGGCATATCGGGTTGTTCAGGAGCTTATTCAGTCGTCAGATCATTTTTCCTTTGATAGTCAAGTCAAATCCACTCCCGCGTTGACTGTTAGCTTCCAAATTAATAATAATAATAATAATAATAATAATTGCATATAACCCCCTGTGAATATTTGACCAAATAATTCAAGCTCAGTTTCCTCTTGTTTTCTTACCAAATTCTGGTCAGTCCTCCATAAAAGCGTGTGATTCTTACTCATGGGTCTTGTTGGGAAATGGGACGGCCATGGGTCAAACGGCTCGCCCGGTACGATGAGAATTTGCGGGTCGTTCTGAGTTTTTAATCTATGGGTATAAGTGGTAGCTCGCCTTGACTCATAAGAACTCATGGATTGTCCCGAAGATGGAAGAGATTTGTGAGATCGATCTGGACCAAGGGCCTAGGTGTTTCACACAAAATTTTAGGCGGCCAATGTCCTGGTTGCTCAAACACTAGGGCACATGTAGCCAAATCTGGACGGTTGTCTTGGAATTGGTGGATTCACGACTCTTGTCGCCTTCCTACCAGCGTCCAATAGGATGCGACCACCAATCACTCAGAGTAGACTATAAATATGGCTCGCGACGTCTCATCACGTAGGACAACCTGATACTTTGGAGGAAAAATATTTCGTACATACGCACAGTTGTCCATTTGCGGTGTGACGAACCCTAAACCATATAATGAAAAATGTGGTGTTTCTAACTCAACCCAGACAACCAAAACATACTAGACGACCAAGACGTTGTCAAACTATATTGTTCCGACGACCATGCAAGAACACTAATTTACCACATTTTTTTGTTATTATTTATTTTAACTCTTGGATTTTACGGTTCCATAATTATGGGTTCATATAATGTTTGTCTCAACATGTGTAACTTTATAGCTTTTACAAATACTCTTTTATTTTACATGTCTAAAAATGTGAACTCTTTGTTTGGGTAACATCCAAGTACCACATTGGCAAACTAGGAGAAGTTTGTCTAGCATAAAAGAGTCTACCAACTACACTAGTATGAGGCCTTTTGGGAAGGAACCCAAAAATAAATCCGTGCGGGCTTGACCCAAAGCGGACAATATCATACTAGTGTGGGCCTGTTGGTGGCGGACGATCCAACACACTTATCGTATAATATTGGTCAATCTATAAACGCGTACGAATATTATAGTTGTAATTATGAACGAGTCTTGTAAAATTTGAGCTCTTTTTAAAACAGTTTTTAAATTTTACTTTTATGTCGGTTGATTCATAGTTTGACCAAAATATAATTTAGATGTTTTCATATCATTATTAAGTCAACCTTCGATACTATTTCTAGTATAGTCTTAACTACAAATATATGTATGTGGGCTATGGTTGACATTTAGTATCTGGTAATTGGTACTTACCCGAAATTCGACTGATTTGGTGGAGAAAATTATTAGTTAATAGGTAAAATTGATGGGCATAGGTGCATCCAGAATTTGGTTTAAACTAGTAATGGGTATGGACGGATTTGGAGATATATGCCTCGTATTCGGACCCATCGGGTACTCGTTACTAACTATGATGATTCTGATAATTTTGGTCGGGTTTTGGTTGATTTTTTATTCTTATGGAGTAAACACACAATGCATTAGTTGATTTAATAACAAAGCTTCATGTTCTGGGCTTTCAAACATTATGTTAGTTCCATGTTATTCTCATGCTAATTGTTGGATTGTAGTCCTATTCAAGGATTACCTGTTTAAATGGGTGCACCCGATACTCGGTGATAGGTGGAGGAATAATTTTTTTTTTCACTCATTTTTCACTCGTTAAACCTTGCAAAATGGTTATGGAGAAAACTTGACACCTAAACGGACATGAATTAGATTACGAGTATCCGTTCCAAAATTGGTCCAACTAACTCAGAAATTGGTATCATATATCTATGGTACTTAGCACATAATTTTTTTAAGATGTGAATAAAATAATAACAAGAAAAACAGTGGATACAAATTTGTGATTCGATTATAAATAAATTGTGGACAAATACATTGAATGAGGTTAATTGATACGACCACTTTGCCGTTTAGGTCATTCAATCCTAATTTTCGTCTTCATGACGTTAATTGATACGTATTCAGTACACCACATTAGCTCCAATAGTTATGTATTAGCTTACTAAGCGTGTTTTATTTGGGAATGTAAGTATATATAATTTGATGAGATCAACGAATAAAATGTGTGGTTTTAAAACCCTACGTATTCCACCATACTCTTCGTGATACCTCCCAAATTTACCTGCCTAACCAACTCTTCATCTCCTACCTCCAATACCTCTCTTTGTCGGTGTGTGGATGTGTCCAGATTTGATGTTAAGAAGACGAAAGTTGAAACGGAAGGACCACACGAAGTAGGACGGGGTAAAATGAGCGAGTTATAGTACATGGAGCTATTTGTTAACTTAGCAAAGTAGAGGGGCCAAAATGCTATTTCCTAAAAAAATATTTATAATTTAAACTGAAAAAATAGGTGGGAGTGGATATGGCCCAATTATAATTAGAGGCGCAGCCTTCAAGTTGGTATTAATATTCTCTATTTTAAAAAACATAAAGTAACGTTCTAGATTATGTGAATTTGACTTGGATAATATTTTTATTTTAACTTTAACCTCTTTTACCACTTTTCCACGTCACTAACTAGGTGGAAAAAGATGTTGGAAATAAATTATTAAAAAAATATCTAGAAAAAACACAACTAAGGAATCTAGAAGGATAATAAAAGGACAAGTTGGCCACTATTTTTCTTCATATTGAGATATTTCTAGGAACGTGGTAGGTAAATCCATACCGTTACTTCTCAAGTTGATCAATGTGAAAAATATCTTTAGATTATAAGATGGTTAATGATGAGCTCATTGTACCCTGGACTCGGGTTACGGTTCAACGATTCTGTTTAAATGGTTTAATTAAGTTGATCGCTTGACACTTCAGACCAATTTAGAAATAGCGATAGCACTACAACAAAAGCAGGCTACGGAGGCACACTGTATCTGCCTCTATAAGTCATTTTTCTGCCTCTATAGAGTTTTAGAGGCAGATAGCTTAAGTGCCACCAACGCTCCTGTCGCTAAAGGTCTTTTGAGGCAAATACGGTGGCACATATTATCTGCCACTAATGGAAGAATTAGTGGCAGATATAATTGTTGGTAATTACGTCTTTAAACAGCTACTTATCTGTCATCTTAGCCACCTTTTAGAGGCACTTATTTTTGTTGCTGGTAAATTTTTTAGAGGCATATATATATGCTTTTAAAAAGAATTTACTCCTACCCAGATATTCTCTTTATTGGACTCTTCCACTATTTACATATATTATTTTCTACTCTTTTGCTATCTATGGGGTTTGAACTCGGGTGGTTCAAGGAAATGTGCTAAGTTCTTAGTTCTTACCACTTGGCTCAAGAGTACTTACTGATATTTTTTGCGTAATTTTTAAATATGAACTCTAAAGCTCAATGATACGGAGAAACTATGCAAAGAAAAAGAAATGAAAATTGAAAAAATGAAATTTTTTCTTACTCATTATTAGAAAAGAAAATCTTTAGCGTTATTATATATATAATTAGTTATATAGTATCTAATATTCATCTATACAAAATAGTACAAAGTTTACAAGTTATCTACCTTTATAATTTTTTTTTGAAAATAATCGAAATCTTATTCATCAACTCTCATGAGAAATCAAACAACACTCCAACAAAGTCTCATCTAGCCAAATCGGATGGCTATCACCCACAAACGGCTACATGCAAAAGGTGTCATTTGTAAAAGGACACATTTACAAATTTTAATCATTCAACATATAGAGATAGATCAATTATCTACCTCTAAGCTAATCATACAACCTATAAAGGCAATTGTAAATTATCTGCCTCTAAAAAATTTAATCATACAACCTATAGAGGCGGTTCTAAATTATCTGCCTCAAAAAGAGTTTTTTTGTAAAGACAAAACTATAGAGGCAGTTAAAATTATCTGCCTCAAAAGAGTTTTTTTGATAAGACAAAAAACTTATAGAGGCAGTTATAAATTATCTGCCTTTAAAAGAGTTCTTCAATAACTTATAGAGCAGTTATAAATTATCTGCCTCTAAAAGATGTAATCGTATGACTTATAGAGGCAATTATAAATTATCTGCCTCTAAAACTATAAAAATTATTTATTAATATTAAAATAAATAAATAAAATACAATTAGAGGCATATATTTACATCTATGGAGGCACATATAGTATTTGTTCTTTAAAAGTATGTTTAGAGGCAAATATTCTATGTGCCTCTATGTATCTGCCTCCGTAGCCAGGTTATGTTGTAGTGTAGCCTATTGCATGACCCAAAAGACCAGACCCATGAGCCCAACAATGAAATTCTAATGATAGCCAAGAGTATAGAGGGTTTGTATTTTAGAAGTTGTGATCTATGTTGCTTGATCTGATTGAGAGAGTTGCCTCGAGAATTACCTCAACCTTGTACACCACATACGCTCAAGTCTCAGGCTACAAATATGGTACTGGCCGCCCAAGGCCCTAGGCAAGCTAATGTTTAATTAATTCCCCGTCACGAACAAAGCTCTCTATATATAGTATAGTGAACATTAACATCTATGTGCTTTGTGCGATCATGTAGAACATGATTAGAAGCAATCTGAATCGCATTAGTATTGCCAACATGAAAGATAGTAAGTAAGAGCCGCAACCTGTATATAGTATTGTACAATCAAGTCAAAAAAAGTAATTCACCTATGCAATAGCGAACCCATGATGATTAATTAGAGAACCTCAACAAATTTTCAAGTATAAAAACTAAACACTAGACAGCAAAACACATAAAATTTCATCGTTTAAGATGACGGGTCATGAACGGATTCACCCTAATTTTATCACACCGTGATACTAATAATTTTTGTTTTTGGAAATGGTTACTAATCATTTCTAAAACCAGCTGTTAATGTAATAATTAACAAGAGCATATATGTAATAGAAATCAAAGTTTATAATTAAACCAATCAAATATTTCCTTTTGTACTTAATAATAATTATATAATATGATAAAATGAGAACACGTTTGACACGTTTAATTAATACTTTAGTAAAATACATATACGAATGATAATTACAAAATACAGGTATTATACTCCACGTGCCTCCAGATAATTACAAAATACAGGTATTATACTCCACGTGCCTCCAGAGGTGTATGTTGGGTGAGAACTCCTATTGTGAGGACCCTATAAGGGTCCTTATATAAGGACACCATTCGCAGCCGTTGGATGAGGATCCTAATCTAACGATGGGAACAAGTTATGGACAGTTTCAGATCTGGATTCTGATTCAACGGCTACGAATGGTGTCCTTAAATAAGGACCCTTATAGGAGTCCTCACAATAGGAGTTCCCATGATGGGTTGGTGCCCTCCTTATTCTTCTTACGAATATTGCAAAAACAGTTACTTTTATTATAATTATTTTTTTTCCTGCGAAAAATAATCATACATTCATCCTAATCAATGAAATTTAATCGTATATAAAAAAATTACCAATATATCTGCATGATAATGATCTAACCATGAGAGATTCAAATAGCAGATTAAAGTTGTGAGGTGAAATTTTCGCCATCTGTACATGAACGATGAAGTCAAACCATTTTAAAGTCACCAATCAGAGTTTAACACTATACCTTTATCACCAACTCCGAGACATTGTAGATAACAAGTATGACGCTGTTATATGTGATGCATTCATTCTTATGCTATCTATCCATTATGCTTCGCCATCAATTACAAAACCTATAATACTTCTCTGTCTCTCGGCTTCTCTTATTTGCTTATCCTCATAAACATTTCTCGTGCACTAATTCTCACATATATAATTGTCTTGTGCATGTGCCAAAAACTCATAGAGATAAATTTTATTAGACAAATTTACACGACATCTGTATTCTTTATTTTTCTTAATTATTTTCCTCACTAATTTTTCCATTAGGTTTATCTATTTACTAAATTGCATAGATATGGAGGAACTTTCGATTTTAAATCTTGATATGCAAAATTATGCAATGCATGTGTTAACCATATGGAATCTAATATTTAATTAATAGTTTTGGATCTTGGATTAGAGTGCTTTGACTAATTAATTAAGTTGTAACATTGTCCACTTGATCTCATAAAACAATGGCCATTAAGATCTACTCAATTATTTTTAAAATGAAATTAGCCGACCTACTATTACCTTCATGAATAGACAAATTGTACTTAATGAGTATTTCTCATCATGTGATTACAAGAATAATTTCTCTTTTTTTTTCTTCTTTCTAATATGGTATTGGAAGCATTAGGAGTAGGCGACTTATGCCAGTCAATGAATTAATCGTTCTTCTGCGATTCTGATGCTGAAGCAGATATAAAATTTATCAGAACAAACTGTCTGAAAGTTGCTCATAAAAAACGTCTGCATGAGTTGTTTGATTCACGTGATATTGATATATATATTACCTAATATCGCGATATTCACAATGTTATTATTATTATTTTTTTATTCACAAGTATATATCATGATATTGGATCCTATGTAATCACCCAATATCACTCTCAAGAAGTTCACCTAATATTTATATCTATCCTCTAGAGATCATTCTTCTAGACAGATGTACCCTCTATATCTCTCCGCTTTTCTTTTTCTTTTAAAGGTAGATAGACAATACGAGTAAATAGATATTTAACTTAAAATATTATCTTTCACTAAATTTCTTCTACCAAATACAAAATTTTATTTATCTCTCCTGACTCTCAATAACATTCAATATCATCATACTTTGAATGTCATGATATCCGAGATATCGAAAAATACATATTTTCATGATCAGAAAGCATCCATTAAAATCCTTATACTAGTTGGCTAGCTGGGCTCCCTTCCATTTGTTCTCTAGTACACAATCCGGGCTTTTTCATATCTCGGAAAGGCCCAACTGTTTAATAAACTAAAGGTTTGTAGGCCCAAAAATTTCAAAGCCCATTTAAACGGTGAAATGGGCCTAGCGATTTGTTGGATAAAATGTGTCCTATATACTTATAGACTATAGTATTCATGTCCGTATATTTAAGATTTTACATCGGTTGCAATTATAGTTCTTTTTAGTTGTAGTTACCGACTTTTTTTCAGGTTTTCTTGTATCTAACCGATTACAAGCTGCTAACATGATTTTCATGTAGGGTAACATGTTAGATACAAGGAAACCTTAAAAAAGTGGCAACTGCAACTGTAATGATACCTAATGCAGAATCTTAAATATAGTGACATAACGTACATTTGATAAACACTACAAGGATATGAGCCACATTTTATCCGAGGTTTTTACTAGGTTATGCATAATCTATTTGATGGGCCTAAACAAATACTAAAAGCTTATGTGAAAAATATATGTGCAATTATGAGCTCAAATCTAACTATTAGAAACAATGTCGAATTTTGATACTAACACTAGTTGATTACAGTTAAACAAAATCAAGGGGCCGTTTGGTTGATGGAATTGGGTCTGGGAATTGAGACCCAATTCCAAGTCCATTGGGAATTGACTCAAATATTTGCACTACAATTCTCATTGGGCCGGGAATTGAAATCCAATTCCTAGACCCAATTTCATCAACCAAACCACCCCCAAGTTTACATATATAAATTAAAAGCACGTGCGGGTATATAATTAAGCAAATAGGTTAATTAACAACTTTTAATTTGACATCTTTCAAAAGTACATAATTATATTCTTAATTTGACATTATTTTTTGTGCTTCTAGAATGATTCGCCGTCTATAGTTCACTGTAAATGTAGATTCAATGATTCACCATCTAGAACTAATTATCTTTTTAAAATCTTGTAACAAATTCCTAAACCATCGTTAACTTTCTTACATCGCATCCACCCATGATCGATAGTTTGATACACATTGAACGAGTTACATGCAAAGAATTAGAAGAGACTTAAAAGGTAAGGGAGAGAAAAAAAAAAGTAAAAAACCTTAATTATTGCAATTAAATTCCATGTTTTTATTTACGTGTATCAATAATTATGATTTTCCAATATAGAATTTAAAGATGTCAAATTGCATTTGTTCATAATCGGCGAAAATATTTTTAAATTAATTATTTGCAGTTAATTAGTCTTCTAGAATACTAAAAGCCCGCCCATTATTTGAATAATTAATTAATATAATTAGGGAAAATAGCACTTTGGCCCTCTCTAGTTTGCGAACTTAACAAATAGCCTGGTATACTATGAATCGCTCTTTTTAACCCCTCTTACTATGGCCACTTTACATTTTGCGTCATTCCATTCCAGCTACCGTCTTCATGACGTTAATTGGCGCGCATTCAGTACACCATGTTAGCTCCAATAGACATGTATTATAACTTACTAAGCATTTTTTGATTGATAATAAAAGTATATATAATAACATATGATGAAATCAACGAATAAGTACGTGTGATTTTAAACCCCTTTGTATTTCACCATACTTCGCGTACCTCCCAAATTTACATCTCTGACCAACTCTTCGTCTCCTACCTCTGATATCTCTCTCCGTCAGTGTCCGGATGTGTCCATATTTAATATTAAGAAGACGATAGTTGGAATGGAAGGACTCATAATGCAAAGTGACCAAAGTAAGAGCGGGTAAGATTAGCGATTTATTTTATATGGGCTATTTGTTAAGTTGGCAAAGTTGAGGGAGTCAAAGTGCTATTTTCACATATAATTACTACTCCCGCACAAGAAAAAAGTTCAAAATTAACTTACTTAGTGAATTTGAATTCTAATTCAAAACAAACTCTAATTATTAAGTAATTACAGCTCAAAATTCATAATCATCTTTAAAAAAAATTAAATATAAATACATGAACACGTGACATGTAATATTGCAACAGTATTTCACACACACTTCGCTACGTCTTCCGCCAAAACCCCACTTTTTCCTCTTCACCCTAATTACCCAAATCCCAATTCAATCTCACCGGCGGCGATGTCTAACACCGCCGGAGCAACCGACCTAGAAGCACGAGACACGCACCATGCCACCGCCGAAGAGCTGATTTGGAACGAGATCAACACTCTGCCTCCAGATGAGCGACGACACTACGCACTCCTCCAGCGAACAGCTTCCGAACTAATCGATACCGACAGCGACGGCGCCGACGATGTTCCGATTCAGTTAGCAGAGAAGATCGATGTGAGGAAACTCGATCGCGCAGGTAGACAGCTCGTGTTAAGGAATGCTCTGGCTACGAACTCTCAGGACAATTCTAATCTCCTCGCCGGGATTAAAGAGCGTCTCGACAGGTACCGGAGATTGATTATCCGTATTTTCCGATTTACTTTCCGATTAAGTTTCCGTACTCCTTTTTGAACATTTTGAAAGTCTTGTGTAAACAATGCCTGTAAAGTGTTCGACGAATGTCCCGTGAGACTTTTTCAAAAAAAGAATTGATTTGATATCTTTCACATTATTTCTACGATTTCACGATTCGATTCTAGGGCGGAGATTCAGGTCCCGAAAGTAGAAGTGAGATTCGAGAATCTTAAGATCGTAGCCAATGTGCAAACCGGCTCTCGAGCTCTGCCTACTCTGCTCAATTCGGTTCGTGACGCTGTTGAGGTACGAGAAAAATCCAAATCAGTTCTAATTACGAAAACACATTGTATAAATTTTCAGGAAGTTTTTATACATACGTATTTTGGTTATTGTTTGACAGTATATTTCTACGAAGCTACGTATACACAAGCCGGAACGACACCGTTTGACTATCTTGAATGAAGTCAGCTGTGTGGTCAAACCAGGGAGGTACGTACCAAAAACCGGAATGAAAACCAAATCGTTCCAAAATCGTTTTCGAAACCGTAACCAAACGTCGTCGTTACAGGATGACGTTGCTATTAGGCCCACCAGGCGCCGGAAAATCGACATTGCTGCTAGCTCTCGCCGGAAAACTCGACAGCAATTTAAACGTAAAGTTTACAAATTCATCACTAAATTTATCTTCCGTTACCGAATTGGTCACTGAACTTGTTCTTTATTACTATTCTATTCCAGGTGACAGGAAACATCACATACAATGGACAAACCCTGGACGAATTCTACGTCCAGAGGACGGCGGCTTACGTCAGCCAAACGGACCACCACATTGCTGAGCTCACAGTCAGGGAGACTTTCGACTACGCTGCTCGTTGGCAGGGCGCCACCGACGAATTTGCTGGTTGGTCTACTTGTCTCTACTGATCAAAACATTCGTGTAACAAACGTACTAAAATGTTTCGAAAAAATGTAGGGTGCATTGACGAGCTGGCGAAGAAGGAGGACGAGGGTAGAGTTAGGCCGAACCCATCGATAGATGCGTTCATGAAGGCGTCGGTTGTCGGGGACAAGCAGCGGAACATATCGACTGATTACGTGTTGAAGGTGTTAGGGTTGGACATATGTTCGGACACGAAAGTTGGTAGTCACATGCTTAGGGGTGTGTCCGGTGGTCAGAGGAAGCGTGTCACAACAGGTACTTAATAGTTATTCATAAAAAAAAAGGTACTTAATAGTTAATATGTCAAATGTTGTGTTTTATTGTCTCATGAATTAGGAACACTAAAACAATTAGCTTTTGGTTAAATCAGACTCGATAACATGGTGTGTTTTTTCAAGAATGTTGGGTTAATCGGGTTACGGGTTATATGTCAATTGGATCGAGTTACAAGTCTACTGATCGATTGGGTTGTGGGTTTGTCGATTTTCGGGTGAGTTTGTAACATAGCGTGTTTATTGCGAGTAGCTCCCATAAGGTAGCTGTCAAATGAGTTGGTTGGATCAAATTAAGGGTTCTGAATTAGTCGGGTTGCGAGTTTATAGGTCAATTGAACCGAAAAATCACACAGAGTTGTGAGTTTGTCAAAGTCGACTGTGTTATAACATGGTGTGTTTTAAAAGAATGTGGACCAATCACTACAAAAATAAGTGTTCCTTTAGCTACCGCAAAATTACAACGGCATGAAAATGCAGTAGCAAATAGTGTTCTTTTGCAACGGCAAGCACTATTTTATGCAGTGATTTGCTGTAGCAAATACTATTCGTGACACCACTATTTTTTTTACTGGGTTGAGTTATGATTTGTTGACTTTTGGTCAGTTCATGTTACTTATCAGGCTAGGGTTGTGGTTAGGTTGGGTCGACCGATTGACGATGCTAAAAAAATCTTGAAATACAAAATAATATACCAATATTATGTAATTTATCCATAATCGTCTACACATCTAGGGACAATTTTTTGATCGATTGATCTACGATATTACATACACAAATTGATCATAAATTAATGTGCTAATCAATATAATTTGTGCAGGAGAAATGCTTGTAGGGCCAAGCAAGACACTATTGTTGGACGAGATCTCAACCGGGCTAGACAGCTCCACGACCTACCAAATCGTGAAATGCATGGGCAATTTCGTCCATCTCATGGAAGGAACCGTACTAATGGCTCTTCTCCAACCTCCGCCGGAGACTTTCGACCTCTTCGACGACATCATTCTCTTATCGGAAGGCCACTTGGTCTATGCCGGACCTCGAGCTGATGTCCTGGAGTTCTTCGAGTCGTTAGGGTTTCGCCTGCCCCCACGAAAGGGCGTCGCAGACTTCCTCCAAGAGGTTACGTCGAAAAAGGACCAAGCACAGTACTGGGCAGATGAGACAAGACCGTACTCGTTCATAACCGTGCAAGAGATCGCGAAAGCGTTCAAGCCTCCCGCTTTGGGACATCTCTGTCTGCAACATTTGAGACATCCCAGCAGTTCACCCATCTCTCAGCAGCAGCGCTGACAAAAACCAAGTATGCCGCCTCGGGATGGGAGCTCTTGAAAACCTGCTTTGCCAGAGAGATTGTCCTCATGAAGAGGCAAGGGTTCCTCTACATCTTCAAGACGGTGCAGGTCACGTTTGTAGGTTTCGTGACTTGCACCATTTTCACCAGGGCGAAGCTTCGCCCTGGCAATGAACAGGACGGGAACCTCTATCTGGCTTGCCTATTCTTCGGCATCGTTCATTTGATGTTCAATGGGTTCGCGGAGCTCCCACTACTCATCAACCGGCTCCCGTGTTCTACAAGCAGCGCGACAACCTCTTCCACCCTGCGTGGGCCTGGTCTTTGGCGAGCTTCGTTGTTAGGATTCCTTATTCGATTATCGAGGCCGTGATGTGGACAGTTGTTGTGTACTACACTGTGGGGTTCGCCCCGAATGTTGGAAGGTACGCACGATAAATGCGCGTAAAATGACGCGCGCAGTTTCGATAAAATACATTGTTTTTCTGACATATGTTTTTGTTATTTTTTTCTTCCGTTTAGGTTCTTCCGGTTCATGTTCCTTCTGTTTTGGGTGCATCAATCGGCAATGTCGATCTTTCGTACGATGGCTGCGGTGGCGAGGGATCCGGTTATAGCGAATACGTTTGCTTCGGCTGCGTTGTTGACCGTGTTCTTGTCCGGTGGATTCATCATTCCGAAATGTGAGTTGAAACTGTTCAAAATTTTTCGAGATAATATTACTCGGTTTTTCGATAATTTTATAGCTTTATGGAACCACAATTTTTGCAGCCATGATAAAGCCATGGTGGGTTTGGGCTTCTTGGCTCTCACCGTTGACCTACGGTCAACGTGCGATCTCAGTCAATGAATTTTCAGATGAAAGATGGCATCAGGTAATCATAATTAATCAATTATAGAATCAAAATATTGATTTCTAATTTTAAAATCTTACGATTCTACAATGTTATTACAAAAAAAACTTGGTGAATAGTAGAAAATATGGGATAATGAATAAAAAATATATCTTAATTTTTATTTGATTTAATTATTTTATGTACATAATATAGTTTTATTATATTATGTTAATAACTAGATCAAGTAAATATTATATTTTTTAAGATAATAAGTAAAATTATTTGTTTTGTACATTTTTCACTTTCTTTATTTGTCATTATTCGACATTTTTACTTGGAATTTCGATTTTGACTACATTATATTATTAACTCGACTTTTATCGTATGCTACTGACCAGATGTCGCCGACGGGAAACTTTACGACAGGACAAGACGTGCTCCACCAACACAGTCTACCGCCGGACTATTACTGGTACTGGATTGGTCTCGGCGTTCTTATACTATTCACGCTGTTCTTCAACCTCATGGTCACCTCCGCCTTGGCCTACCTTCGTCGTAAGTTCACGAATCTTCAATCTCGAGATTAATAAAATTTCTTTGTACATCTTACACGGTGACATTAAAGTTTTTCGTTTTCTCCTAATGGTTCAGCTCTCAAGAGGGCCCAAACCATCAATCCGGTTGACGACAACGAAAAATCGAGCGAAAAGACAACAGAGAATGTGAAATCCAGTGAAACCGAGAGGTCGAAACGGACCGGAATGATTCTCCCGTTCGAGCCGTTGACTATGACCTTCCATAAAGTCAACTACTTCGTAGATTTACCCAAGGTAACTAACTTTGTAACGTTTATAAGCGAAATATTCGAGAGTTAGAGGACTTAATTGTATTAAAAAATAGAAACTATAGTTAAATAGCAATTTGTAATGAATTTAGGACTGATTTGTCAAGCTATTATAGTTTGAGTATTTGCTTTACATGATAATTTAGTAATCGGTTCACGAATTATGATGTTAAATGCACAAACTTTACCTATATGTCCTAATTGGTCCTTCAACTTTGTTTATTCACCTTTTCAGGAAATGAGAGAACCAGGGTCAACTAAGAAGAGGCTGCAGCTACTATCGGAGGTCAGCGGAGTATTCTCCCCGGGAGTTTTAACCGCCCTCGTCGGAGAGAGCGGAGCCGGAAAGACAACCCTAATGGACGTCCTGGCCGGAAGGAAAACCGGTGGATACATTGAAGGAGACATCAAGATCTCCGGCCACCCTAAAGTGCAAAGTACATTCGCCCGAATTTCGGGCTACGTCGAGCAGAACGACATCCATTCGCCACAGGTTACCGTCGAGGAGTCGCTCTGGTTCTCTTCCTCGCTAAGACTTCCTAAAGAAGTTAGCAAAGAACAACGAAAGGTATAAAAGAGCTTCCTTGGACATAAATAGTTAAAGATGTATCATTTTGTATTTTACAATTTTCAAAAGTTACAAATTAGTCACTTTTAATTTTTATATTTTCATCAGGAGTTTGTTGAAGAAGTAATGAGGCTAGTTGAGCTAGATAGCTTGAGACAAGCCTTGGTTGGTGTCCCTGGAACCACCGGTTTATCAACCGAACAGAGGAAACGGTTAACCATAGCCGTTGAGCTCGTCGCGAACCCTTCAATCATCTTCATGGACGAGCCCACTTCGGGGCTCGACGCTCGAGCTGCGGCCATTGTTATGCGAACTGTTCGCAACACTGTCGACACTGGGAGGACCGTAGTGTGCACCATCCATCAACCTAGCATCGACATCTTCGAAGCCTTCGACGAGGTGAGCTCAAATCGAATTCAGTCACCATACTTTCTTTCGAAATGATCATTAGATTAAATCGAAAAATTTTGATACTGATTTTGATTCGGTTTGAGCAGTTACTCCTGATGAAACGAGGAGGCAAGGTCATCTATGGTGGGAAGCTCGGGGTCCAGTCTCAACATTTGGTTGACTATTTCCAAGCGATCGATGGAACCCCACCGATCGTCGATGGATACAACCCGGCCACTTGGATGCTCGAGGTCACATCAGCCAGCGTCGCAGAAACACTTGGCGTCGATTTCGCTCAACTCTACGCCAAATCCGACCAATACAGGTACCACACATTCTGGTACAACTAATTGGTACAGTACTGATTCACCCTAAACCCTAAACCTTAAACTGGCACGATATGTCATTGAACACAGGGAAGTCGAGAAGTCGATTGAGCAGCTAAGCGTACCTCCGGAAGAATCGAAGCCACTGATGTTCCCGACAACTTTCGCCCGAGATTCGTGGACGCAGTTCTTGATTTGCCTGAAGAAACAGAATCTTGTGTACTGGAGAAGCCCTCAGTATAATGCTGTGAGGCTTCTGTGTACTGTTATAGCAGCGTTGATTTTAGGGTCTCAGTTTTGGGACATTGGGTCAATGAGGTAAACTCGATATTAGTGTTTAGGGTTTACTTTGAAAGAAGAACGACCGGTTTGATCTCTGGTACGGTTTTTTTTCAGGGACACGGCGCAGGCCCTGTTCACGGTGATGGGTGCGCTCTACTCGGCGTGCATATTTCTCGGAGTGAGCAATGCCTCTTCTGTCCAGCCGATTGTTTCGATCGAACGGACGGTGTTCTATAGGGAGAAGGCGGCTGGGTTGTACTCGCCGCTAGCATACGCAGCAGCGCAGGGAATCGTCGAGCTTCCTTACATCTTCGTTCAGACGGTGTTGTATAGCTGCATCACTTACTTCATGATCAATTTCGAAAGATCCGTCGGTAAAATTTCACTCTGTTTTATCATTTACTTTGTTAAACAGGCTCTGATACCACGTAGAGAACTGTTATATCTTACACAGTTTTGATTTTCATCTGCAGGGAAGTTTCTGCTGTACGCATTGTTCATGTTCCTGACATTCACCTACTTCACGTTCTACGGGATGTTAACAGTCGGGCTGACTTCGGCAGAGCATTACGCGTCAATCATCTCCTCCGCAGCCTATTCGCTGTGGAATCTATTCTCCGGGTTTTTAATCCCGAAGAACAGCATTCCAATCTGGTGGAGGTGGTTCTACTACCTCTGCCCAATCTCGTGGACCCTTCAAGGTATAATCTCGTCGCAGCTTGGTGATTTAGAGTCCATGATCACCGGACCTGGGTTCGAGCTCACAGTTAAGGAGTACCTGAAGGCAAACTTCGATTACAGTTCGGACAAAGTAGGGATCTCCGTGGCTGTCCTGATCGCGTTCTGCTTCGTGTTCTTCGCAACATTTGCACTCTCTGTCAAGATTCTTAACTTCCAGAGAAGATAGAAGGGAGAGTTCGGAGGTGTTTGATTTGTAGATTGATTCAAATTACATTTCAGTTTAGGGTTCATGGATATTTGTAATTTACAATAGGAATATAGAATGAATATGAAGCTAATAATGAGACAAATTGGTCGAGCCATGTAAAAATCGCGGTATTCGAACGAACTCTCTGCAACTTGCGATACAGCAATGCAAGACCCTCGAAATTGGGTTCACAGTTTCCGAGACATGACTCGAGCATACCAGGGTTCGAGCTCAGTGTGAGAGTGGACTAACCTCGATTTCAGCAGCCTCTGTATCGTCTTCTTCGCGAGCTTTGCTCTTGCTCGAGGTTCTGAACTTCCAGCTGCTTCATACCTGGTAAAATACAATGCGCTCTGTAGTTCATAATCAGAATCTTAATATCATAATAATAATATACAGAGGAGAAAAGAAAATGACTAGAAATGAATCAAAAACTAATATAGATACATAAGACTGATAGAAGCAAAAAAAAAATTGGAAAGATTTAAATTACAACACAGACAGAGGATCCATCTCTTCTCTTCTCTTCATTTTTTTGGCGTTATATTATGATTTTGATTCGATCCTCCAAATGTACAGAAAAATACTGTTTCCAAAACTCGGATCATCTCTGCGAAACCCTTAACCCGATTTCTCGAAGCTCGTCTTTTTGTTCCTCACATTCCGACCCACTTAACCCATCTGAAAAGACGGCCGACTCTGAATGGAAGCTCGTAGTCTTTGGTCACGGCTGGCTCCCTCCTGGCTGTTTCGGAATCAGACCACACGTACACGCCGCGCTCTTGCTGGCTTCCTGGCACCGTGTTGTCGAGGATCACAGCCATGATGAAGGCAATCACCATGTGGAAGGAGAGCAGAGTGTTTAAGAAGTAGTTCAGCTGCAAAAAAAAAAAAAAACAGATACAGAAGTTGGGTCTCGTAGCTTAAGAAGCAAGTAATTGTGGATTGATGAACAAGGAAGATTGAAGATGTATGGCATTACCCCTCCGAATTTGGTGTGGATTGGGCCATGAGATGCGACTATGTAAGGTTGGAAGTAGTTGGGAACTGACGAGTTGCTGTTCGGAGTGATGCCATATTGCTGGAAGTATGCTGGTACCGAGAGTGAGAAGTACAATGATAGCCCGACGATGATGATATTACGGGAGCTTCCAGCCTCGCTGTATCGTAGATTTGATAGTCCCAAAGCTGTTAGCATTGCCCACATGTAACAGAGTAGAGCTGCTACCATGACTTGTGGAATTGATGCAATGAACCCTCCTACTTTGCCTACAGGTAATATGAACTGCTGTGTGAGAGCCACAGTTTCTAGCAGATCATGAGAAATCAGTAGCTGAGACTCGAGATTGGGAGTTACCGATTAGCGATAAGAGGATCAAGACAACTGCGCCTAACTCGACTGCTCTTCGGCTGCCCATTTTCGTCACAGCTAGAGTATGCACGTTTTCGGTTAGAGTTGTGCAGCCAGTTCCAGTACCCCAAAGGCCAGCCAGGACACTAGAGGGGCCTTCGAGACCAATCCCACGACTAAGGACGCCCGGTGTTGGAGGCCTAGATGCCACCAGCAATGAGGATGCGTGATAAGATCCAACCTGATTCAAGACCAGCAAAGATTAAATCTTGAATGTAACAAAGTCATGAAGCAATCGTAACTATAAAACAGAAAACAAACTGACCGAATCAACGGATGAGATGATGGACACCACACACATAAGCAGAGCCATTTTCCATTCGAAAACCGGAGTGCCCCATTGAAGTGGGTAAGGAAACCTAAACCATGGAGAAGAACTCATTGCATGAGACGTGTCAACTCGACAGTACTTCACCCTTGATATGCGCTTTCTGCAGCTTGCCGATATGATATTTGAAGCAGGGATACTTGAACTGCAACCCTTGTAATCATAGGCTCCTGTTTCTGTTAGAAGGAAGGCAAAAGCCCATGTGATACCAAGAGCCAGAGGAACCTGTTTGAAATACAAAAGGCTGATGCATTAGAAAACCTGAGAAATGAAAATTAATACAATATATTGTTAAAGTCTGAGAGAATGTCAATCAAGGAACAATTATACCAAAATCACTCCTCAACAAGGTTCGAAGGTACGCCCTCAAATATATGTTACGATAAGATACAGAAATTCCAAGTTAAGTTCAGCATGGTTATCCAAAACCATGATTCTATCTCAAGATGTTAAACTAATAAACTCTAAAAGCACCAGGGTCAATTACACTTGAATGAACAAAATCTGAGTTTATGAAAGTCACTTACAGCATAGATCAGGAATATGCGATGACCAAATACCGATATCTTCCGAAGGTACTGCAGAAAGCACAAGCTATAGCCTTTTAGAAAACATATCACATGACATCAGATTATCAAAGTAAATATAAAGCAAACGAATATCAATTAGATGAAAAGAAGAACACCCCATGATTAAGATAACAAGAAGTCTTGCTTAACTTACCAGAGAAAATACTATAACAAGTAGTATTTGCACAGCACCGATCTCAATACATGTACCAACTAGCGGGAAACCGTAGCTATAGAAAGAAAGCCCAACAGCAGCTATGGTGGGGGCAACAACTACAGGATTGATCAATCTGAAGATGAAAAAATATGAATGCAGTTCCAAGTAAGAATACCAAGAATTATGTCATGAATCACAGTCTCTGTACAAATGAATTCCTTTCTTCATAAGTTTATAAAATAGCTTTATACCTCAAAATTATAGACATCAGGCCACTATATCCAAGTATCGTCTGAAAGGCTGAAGCTATTATAACAGCACCCTGGAGCCGCTTCATGATATGCTTGAAATTCTGTCACAATTAATCACATAGCACATCAAGCAAAATTAAACATTGAAGATATACCCTTTTCGAAAATCAATCTCTACCCAAACAATAGAAATCAACAAATACACATTCTACACGAGAAGAGATAACATTCAAGCTATGATTTTGAACTCAGGGTAAACAAGGCAAGAAAGTAAATATAAGTTAACCTACTCTACAAATGATCAAAGCAATCAACAGAAGAAGTGAAACATACATTTCCATTTAGCCCTTGAAACTCTGGAGAGTTGATTATTGCCAATGCCGGAGCAAGGTAAACAAACGATGGACCTTGAATCAGAGGCAACCTCGAACCGAACGAGGTATGAAGAAGCGTTGTCACCCCCGAAATAAACAGAACTGTTGACACCACATTTGATGTATCCTCCTACACCAACTAAATCCAGTAAGGCAACATCGACTTTACACAATCCCGAAAAAAGCAGCAGATATGAATAACTTCAGCTACTTACTTGACTGCCGCCCATTGCAGGAACGATCACAAGAGGAATCAAAAGTAACGATCCTAACATCGAGAAGTAATGCTGTAGCCCGTAGAAACCAATGGGAACTGCGAAATTGATCAATCATGCTGAGTAAGAATTGATCACAAATCACACCATTGAAATAAGCAGTAGCTAGTTCCATGTAAGGAAAATCAGAATCAAAGTAGAATCAAACATTCAAACTTGCTAAACAGGCTCATAGAGCAAGGATTGTTCATCAAATCAGGTCACTGAATTAGCAATTTCTAGTCAAGAGTTCAGAATCGAAACAGTAAACCAAACAAACTGAAATTAGAACTTACCAAGCCCAGGCGTATCCCTCAGCTCATACTTCATATGCGAATGCCTTCCATTAGTCCCATCCTCCTCCGGCAACACTTCAATCACCTCCTCATTCCTCGTCACTCTTCTCGGAGCTTCCGAATTCCCATTCGCCGCTCCGTGAACAGACGTCGACGACGGCTCCTTCCTCTTTCCACCACTACCGCCGTCCGAATCCCTCCTCTTCCTCACCGGCGCCACCATCGCCTCCGTCCCATTCACCACCGTAGCCGCTCCCGGTGGTGGAGCTGGAACCGGAACGGGCACCGGCTGCGGCGCAGCCGCTGCCGGTGCCGGCCGTCCAGCCTCTAGATCGGGCTGAGGAGTCCGAGGCTCTCTACTAGGACGAGGAGGCAAGGGAGAAATCTGGCCGGAGTCGCTGGCATTGGTCTCGCCGGAGAACTTGGGACGGAAGCCGGTCTTCTTCGCCCAGGAGGCCGGCGGTAATGGTGAGGATTCCGGAGTCGGCAGAAACGGACCGGGTTTGGTCCGGGTCTTCGGGTCGGTACCGGACATTTCCTTCCTCTATTTATCCTCCTCCCACCCCGGCCGATTCGAGATTTTCTCGAGCTTCAGCTGGAGCAATGCATATCAACGGCGAGGAACGCGATTGCGCAGATCTAGGGTTTTGCGGAAGCGATTTGGACGAGGACGATTCTCGAAGCGAGTGAAAGAAAGCGAAGGGTAGAGAGAGAAAGCTCTCTCTGCGTGTGCTTTGAAGTTCGAGTATGGAAGTGAGTGAGGAAACTGAAGTAGAGAGAGAGAGTGATGAAGAAGAAGGAGAAGAAAATGGAAATAAAAAGGAATTTAATTTTTTGTTTTGCGATTAATTAATTAATTTTTTATATATATTGCCGAAATAAACGGGATTATGATTTTGTTTTTGTTGTGTTAAATTGGAAATAAATACGTGAGCAGGAAATTACGACAGCTAATCTAATTGAAAGAGATTATTATTATTATTATTATTATTATTATTATTGTTATTATTGTTATTTCCCTCTCAACGGAATGTTTTTTTCTTCGAATATTTGTCTTTTTTCCTATTATTTGTTTTATAGTGTAATATCGATAATATAGTTAGTTATATACGAATTATAAAATAAGTTAACCCAAAAGAGAAGATATTGCTAATTCTAACCCTAGTTATGGTGCAAAAACAAGTGTGCTAGTATTGTCCAAAGAATCGGTTCATCATTCAATTTCGATTAAAGAAACACGATTTTTTGGATTATTTAATGGTGTGTGTGCGTGTTATATACGTCTTTCAATTGTTAAAGGACGAGTGGACGACCCAAGTTCATTGCACTGTACAACGAGTGATATTCAGGTACAGTCAGGTCTAACAAAATCTGTGAACATTAATATTTTCATAACTGCGACAGATACTGAGTTAGTGACTGTAACAGTTCAAATTTTAATGATATAAAACATTGGTTCTACACGTGTATAGATAGTAGTTGTAGTTATTCTGCTTGTGTTAATGTTGAACTCAGGAGTGAATGTTGAATCGAAAACGTACATGGGTCAATTTCATAAAACACAAATAACCAATATAAAAATTACACAAACAATGAAAATTCAAAATATATAAGAAAAATTAGTTGTAATGGGCTCCATATCCTCGGATACATCACACGATTTGTTGCTGATTTAATGGCGAGGAACTTGTCATTACACATACAGCAAGATAATCAAAATTTATCAGGAAACATATCTATTATACATGATTTGCTTATATCATTATGTCATATATTATACTATTTAGAACCGATTCTAAATTAAATTCAGTGATATAAAAATTAAGAAAACTGAAATTACAAATATCCCTACATAAATGAAAATTCAAATGTATGTAAAATAATAAAATGAAGATTTCTAGGTAAATAAAATTGGGAAAAAAATAATAAAGAAAAAGGAAAAAAATCGGGTAGTTATTGTATATATGTACCGTGATGAACTTAAATGTACAGGGTATGATTCAATGCACTTTGTATCGGTTCTGAACTTAGATCCAAAACAAGACTATCTTACTGACAAGTCTTTCCCTTTTGTTTTATGGGTTGGTTATTGGTTAAGGGTTTGGACATGCATGGTTGTGGAAACCCTACCCAAATATCGTATCGATTCGATCATACATGCTTGTTCGGATTTGAGTATTTTAGCCGAGTTGGTAAAATATGGGTTAATTCGCCTGGTTTCTGGGCGAAAATTGCCAACATGGTAATTAGTTTAGGTATGTTATGATTTTGATGAAATCACCCGTTTAAAGCTCTCGTGGAATATGTTTTATACGTGATTTTGCACATTTTAATTTTTATGTAGCATAGTCTAATGAATCATTTTGAAACTATGGCTAAAAAAGCACATGCATGTGTAACACTAGCATCAAGAACTTAAGCCGATATGAACTTAATCTCATTTACATATTCTCTTAAGAAGCCAGAAGTTAATTATGCCAAATATATAATTATATTAGAAAAATTCAAAAAAAGATACATATATATTTTAGATAATTGGGTTCAGACGTTCAGTAGACAATCAAAAGTGGCCTCTCATATGCACTAATTATACCGCTATTTTCATGATGAAACAATATTGCAATGAGACGTTATTTTCACCTACAAATATACCATAATTATGTCATGATCCGTTGCATTCCCAATAATTCGAGTTGTTTACTAACATGCCCCTCAAGTGAAAGCCCATGAAAGGGAAATGAAGTTTGCAAGATAAATTGTTATATTGAGGTTACTGAGATTTGATGCGAAGACTTTTCGGTCATCAAAGGCTCTGATACCATGTTATGAACCATTGCATCCCAATAACTCAAGTTGTTGGAAGAGAATTCTCAATGAATCTTATATTATTTACAGACAAATTTCTTAACAAAGACGATTCATTCACTATATCGTAATCGATAACCACACGTCGGTTAGACCAAAGCAGAATCCAAATATATTATTATTAATATATAAAATACAAAAAAAACGTTGGAAATTGCACCGCAAAACCTTGGCAAACTAGTCAAACCTTAATCAGTACTTGGTAACAACCTCCATGCTTTTTTACTTATTTTATTTATTTATCTATTTATCAAAATTTTCAATAGCTTACGTTGTTTGTTTGTGTAGTTTTGTTCTTTGTTTTTATCCATCCCCCCAATGAACCGAAAAAATAATCAAAATTGTATTAATTTGCTCAAAATATTATTTTCCCATTTTTCGAGTTGGGACGATTTCTACGTAGACAACAAAACAACCTGCGTCAAAACGACAACTTAATGCATCTCCATTACCAACGTATCAGCTGACAGCTCAGCAACAAAAGCTTAGCTGGCATTTCCATTGCACAACTGTCGCTTAAGTCGGCAGTTTGGCTTAGTCAATGCTTTTTTTGTCAAGGTGTGGACTTTCTGCGAATGGGTATATCAGTGTTTTCAATGCCGTATCCCGTCCTCGATTGGACCGGTCTGACCGTGAACCAGTCAGCTCTCCGGCACCGATAAATTCTGGTTCAATCCCGGTTCAACCTTGATTTTCCCATTAAACCTTTGAACCCTTGACCTTGCCGGCTCGACCCCCCGGTCCGGTTCTGAAAACCTTGGGTATATGAACTCGTGAATGGTTTGAATTCAATTTTAAACTAGAATTCGTTCGAGTATTTGAGGGTTCGTGTACTTGAATTGGTAGGTGGAGTACGAGTTCAGGTATTCTTTTAACTCGAAAAATGTATTAGGTAGGTCAGGTATCCACGGGGTACCCTATTATTAGCAATAAAAGTTTGAAATCAAATCCTGATGAACCTAAACATGTAGGGTATATATCAATTACGCTAAGCCCGAGTGAGTTCGAGTATAAGGTTCAAGTATATATAGTTGAACCTTCGATCGGGTTTACTTTTAGACCTACTACTCTCAACAATTATAGTTGACTAAGAAGTTTTTTTGTCTCGAATCCATGATAGCCCTCAATTCATTACACAACAGTATTGAAGTTGTGAAAACTTCAGACTCCATCAAGAGTTTTCGTTTCAAGGGGTGTTGATATAAAATGAATGGCAAATCTCTCTCTCTCTCAACAACTCGACTTATTGAAATTAAACGATTCATCAAATTCAAATACATGAGTAATTAAGTTAAATTTAAGGATATTTTGTTGATCCCAAACTTTTAATATTTATAAATAAACGGTAGATTAATCTACGTACAATTAACATTTTAAACAATTTGATTGGTACGTACAAACTACATACTACTACTATTTTAATCGATCATAACAATTAAACCACTACTTTTCTTGTTTTAGTTACAAAAATGTTTTCGAGAGGATGCTTAGAAGGTGGGCTTAATGCCATAATTAAACACCAAATAGTTTGAGAAATTTATGGTGGGTTGAGTTGATTTGGACAGATCAGTCGGGTCATTTGAGTCACGAGTCGTCATATTTAAAAATTGACCTTGATCCCAATTTTTTTTGTGTATGGTTGTGGGTCATTTTGAGTTACAAGTACTTCAAATCATTAAAAAAGTTTAATCATCATTGTTGCAAAATTATTAAAACAAGTAGATACAAATTTAACTGAATTGAGTTAAACTGATGACGAAGAGAGTAAGATGTAAAATAGGCATAAAAGAATGGTTCATAGTCTAAAAAGGAAACATGTGTAGAAAACACATAATAATAATAATGTAACTTATAAGCAACACACTTGATTTGATGATGTTGAGTGTATGGACGAGAATGTGAAGAATTGTTTCGGGATATAATTTTATAGCAAGTATGCATAAGTTTATGGATTTGGAAAATTTCTTAGTATTAGTATGAATTTTTGGATCATCGAGTCGACAGTTACCTAACGCTAATCCACCCGAAAAAATATTAATTTATCGTGTTCTAGTCATTTCAATTTCGAATACCAAAATACCAAACAAACCCTTTATTTTGGGGCGAGTTCGGATCGAGTCAACGGTTTGGTATGTTACAACATTTGGCCACATGTCACAATTTTAATATAGTCAAAATTGGGAGGAAGCAAATAATTAAGGTAAAAAAGTTTGCGGATGTGAGAAGTAAAGGGGATAAAATAAGGTGACGAGAGTGAGTTAGAGAAATAGACGTGTATGAAAAGTGAGTTTTTCCTTTTTTTATGATTATCACTTATCAGGAGGTTTGCATTTTGGTAAAACAAATTTGGATTTAATTTTCCTATAATTTAACATCCTCCAACTTTTAACAAATACTTTTTCATCATTCTCCTATTTTCATATTTCCCCTCATTCTCAATCCCCTACACCAAACGACCTAAAAGTGATCTAAAGTATTCCGTCACTCTTTACTAAATATCGTGAATAAAAGCGACTATTAACGATAACAAGTTATCCTTATTCAAATCTCATAGTTACCACTTAGGAGTCGTTTGGAAGTTATAATTCTTGAGATTCAGATTATTACGAATCTAAGATGTAGAAATTAGAATGTTGTGATTTCAGATTATTTTGTGATTATAGAAGATTATTTGAGACTGTGTAGTGTTGAACCAAGTCCCAACTAAAAGTTGAGGTTCTATTCCTTCATAATTTTTTTTTTGTGATTCTAAATTCATGAATTCTCTAGAATCCTAATTCTGATTGTAAAATGTATAAAAAAGGTGTAATACCCTCAGATAGCACCAACTATTGCGTAATCCCCAGAATATACACAACGTATTGGAAAATACTGAAATAGCTCAACCTATCATGCACGTAGTTTTCTCCTAGCACGCCGTGAAGTTCCGTCCAAAAACTTGCCACATAGGATGACGGTGCTGATGCGGATATTGATGACGTGGATATTTGCTGACCTGGATATTGATTTAAATTTTAGATTTTTTATTTTTAATTTATATTTCATTTGAAGGTCCACTTAAATATTTTATTAAAATTAAAAATACAACAATTAAAATAAATTAATTTTCTCCTTCTCTTTATCGTCTCCTCTACTACTTTTGTCGTCCACTGGTCGGAGAGGATGTTGTCGTGGAGATCCAGCAGGAGATCGACGTCCGGGTGGAGCAAACTGGCGTCGCCATTCAGATCTTATTCGGTGAATTTGAAGCCTAGGTTATTCTCGTCGTTCAGGACCGAATACCCATTCTTTAGCCGGAGATCGGGAGGGTTCTTCCCTCTGTCGGAGAGGGGACCGTCAATGGCGGAGCAAATCGATGACGAGTCCAATGTTCTTCAGGCCGTCAATGGCGGCGGTGTTCTTGTCGAGCCAGCTGAGGTGTGGGGATCCGGAGGCCCTGATTTCACAAAATGGAAAAGGCGATTAGGGTTTGTCGGGAAGGAGATGAAGCCAAAATGCTAGACTTTCCCTTTCGTCGACGAACTGAACGAATAGAATCTGGGTCCGCAACCTCCTCCCGAACTTGTCAACATCGGGAATCCATCTGGGTCCCACACCTCCATCCCCAACCGTCCGATCCTCTGCCTCGCCTCTGCTTCTTCTTCCTCCGATGATGTTGAAGAACACAGAGGATACGATGAAGAAGAAGAATAAGAAGCTTCATCGGAGTCCTGAACCACCGAATTCTAGAACCTCCAGAACCCATTAAAATTCTCGATCTCATACTGCTATCAGTTTGGGGATTTTTTCCCGAAACACCCAAAGCTTTGGAAAGAGAAATGGGGGAGATGCCTACTTCCGATAAGTCATTACTGCTGTTATAACTCGTGAAGAAGATGACCGGATTCAGCTTCGAATCTTTGATTATAACAAAGGGTTAGTTCAGAGCAACATGAAGGTGGGTTAGATCATAGATGGGTGCAGGAGAGAGAAAGATAAGATTCACCGGAAACGTAAATGGCCGAACTTAAAATTAATTCAAATTTTGAAAATTTCATTTTCCACATAGGCTAGGAAATAGCTGACGCATTAGGGGATCCGATACACATGGACAATTATTAATGCCAATCAGGCGTTTTGTACACGTCAGCGTAACATTCCGTCAAGTTTTTGGACGGAACCTCACGGCGTGCTATTCTAAACTTATTGTCCTATAGTTTGAGCTATTCGAGTATTTTCTAATACGTTGTGTATATTCTGGGGATTACGCAATAGTTGGTGCTATCTGAGGGTATTACACCGTATAAAAAAACACGAATCCTTGTTCAAAATCAAATCTCAAATACCAAACATCTAGTAAAAAAAAACCCTACAATTCTTGCTTTAATCACATATTGCCATCATCATAGACATCCATAACATTGAATATACACTCTACCAAACACAAACAAAATTCGAAATCAATTACAAATTTGTCAAACCTCGAAACAAATTCAATTGCAAATTTCAAACCTTCTTTATCATGATATTAACAAATAAATAAAAAAAAGCAAAATAATCCCCCCAAAATTAAAGGAACAAATTAAAGCTAACGAACACGATCAAGAAGAGTAATTAAAGGAACGGATTAGACACAAAATCAATGATCACACAATAATTAATATATCTACCCGGATAAGACGGAGCAATATTTTTGCCAGCTGGACCTTACTATGAAATTTATTTATTATTTTATATTAACCAACCCCAAAACAAAAGACCACCACCGGCGGCCGGCCCCACGTGGTGGTGCCGGCGGCGTCGCAACGGTGGACCAAACGGAAACAAAAATAAATAAATAAAGTAAATAATAGCCGGAAAAGAAAGAGCCGTTTTGGGAGTGAAAACGACATGGGATGTCAATTTTGATGATGTCGTTTTGTCCAGCTTGCATACACTGCTGGCATTTGGGGAAGCTCTATTATGACAAATTCGCCACCCACCACCCAATTTGGCTATCCCTCTAGAGGGACTTCTCTCAGATTTATCTAAGAGGTCAATCGGACGGCCAAAATTCAGTTTCGGCTGGTCTCTTGATCCAATGGCTAGGGGAGCTCCGGGGGTATTGGTGGAAACAACTTTCGAAAAGTAAAGAAATGTTTTAATTTAATTTCAAATTCTTCTCTCTCAAATTCAAATTGGGGAAATGTCCAGAACATATTCATCTCTCTCTCTTACTTCTCTTCCTTCTCTCTAACTTCTTCTCTTCTCCAAATTTGTCAACACCACCATTTTTATTGGTTCAAGCTCAAGTCAAGCTCCACCACCAAAGAAGGATGCTCATGCCCACCACCCAAAAGGTAGTTGCTCGGAATCTATAAAATTTCTTCGTTCACCATCGTTCTAAGCTCAACTTTACTTCTTATTTCGTGGTTTTGAGCTTTGACTCGATCCAAACTTCAAGTTTCACTCAAATCTTCGTCCTTCTTCAAAAAAAATTTGGATCTATCAAGTTTGGAAAAAATCTAAATCTAGATCTATTTGAGTTTTCGTGTTTTGAGCTTCATATCTTATGTTGTATATTTGTTGTTTTGTGTATTTATTTAAGTTTGACTAAAACTTTCATCTTTTTATAAACAAAAATTCTAGATCTATCAAGTTTGAAAAATCTAAATCTAGATCTATTTGGATTTTTGTGGTCCTAAGCTCTAGATCTATATGTTGTATGTTATTGTTTTGTGTATTTATCTTTATTTTATATGCGTGTTACGTTTGTTTTATGCATTATATATGTGTGATATATTCTTAATATTTGCATGTTTTATACCTCTGGTATATGTCAAGTCATTTTATTATATGATATTTGTTCTCATTTATGTTATGCATATTATATGGAAGTGTTATGTACGTTTTTTTTAAATGTATAATGTGTTGTCGAAGTACTATATGTTTGTTCTATGACTTTTAAAAAAATATAAATCTAGATCTATATGGGTTTTTGTGGTTTTGAGCTGCTAATCTATATGTTATATGTTATTGTTTTGTGTATTTATTTGAGTCTTTACTCATACCTTTTTCACTCTTAAAAAAAATCCAGATCTATGAAGTTTGAAAAAAAATTAAATCTATATTTATCTGAGTTTTCGAGGTTTTGAGCCCCAGATTTATATGTTGTATGTCATTGTTTCTTGTATTTGTCTTTATTGTTATACATTTGTTACGTTTGTTTTATGCATTATGTATGTATGATACATGCTTTATATATACATGTTTTCTGCCTCTCGTATATGATATATGTAATATCATTAAGTTATACGATATTTGTTCTCGTATGTGTTATGCATATTATACGGAAGTATTATTTATGTGTTATGATGGTTTTATGTATAATGTGTCGTCGAACTATTATATGTATGCTATATGAGTAATATACTTCTGTTATATATTTATTGATAGGTGCAAAAGAAGAAGCATAAAAAGAAGAGGATTTTTTCGTGACAAATCATGAAGATTCATACAAAGACGACAAAGTTTACTAAGAAGTCATCAAAGATGCACCTGCATATATAAAGATGTTTTAATTATTGCTATGTACTTTTGTTCAAGATTGATTATGACTCGAATGTATCACTATTTATATAATGCACATGTGTTTGTATATATTTCTATATTTGCCTCCTAACTATTATTTGACTGTTAAGATTAACATAACAACGACATAACAATGATATAACAAGAACATGACATTGACATATTAAAAACATAACAATGGCATAACAGTGATGTGGCAACATAATTACAATGATATATTGCGAATACAACAATGACATAACATAACAATGACATTATAGTGATTTAACAATAATTTGACATAAAATGTATGTTAAGGTTTTGTGTGTTGATGCATTGTACTAAAACCATAAGCTCTACACATTTGTATAAGTTACACACAGAAACCATAAGCTTCAAAATGTTATGTTTGTGTTATATGTATGTTATATTTATGTAATGACGTCATTAAAAAACATAACAATGACATAATAGACACATAACAATGACATAACGAAGACCTAACAATAACATAAGAAACAAAATGATGATATATTCTTTCATGTTCTTCATTACTAAACTATAGCCTTGATAAAGTTCACGTTGACAATGATATGTTAGGATACAACAATGACATAACAACAACATGACAATGGCATATTAGGAACATAACAATGACATAACAGTGATATAACAATAACATGACATAAAAATGTTTGTTAAAGTTCGCGTTTTGATGCATTGTACTAAAACTATAAGCTTTATTTACATGAAAGTACTAGTTAAAAACACTTTTTCATAAAAAAAAGTAACATTCATAACATATCAAATGAGTCATTATCTCAATAAACATATCAAAATTGATGTCATTATACTCGAAAAAATAAAACAAACAACATTTATGAAGAAAAATAATTGATGATATTGTAAAAAAATTTGACTTAATAAAATTAGGGAAATATGAAGTAATTGGTATGAAAGAAGAAATCACTTTCTGCAAAAAGTTGGAAAACGTGTCAGAAAAAAAATGGAAAAGTGAATTTAGTTTTCTTTTAAATTTTCTAATAATCATCTTTATCTATTGTCTATTTTGCCCTTATTAATCATTCTTCATTTTCAACCGTAGGATATAAGAATAGCTGATCGAACGGCTCACAAACTCTCAGATCAATCTGAGAGAAGGGCCTCTCAGATTGATAGCCGAACTGCCCACCACCTGTGTATTTATTAATCACTCTCTAGATTCACCCAACTCAAACCGGTTTGTTGTTTGATTCTTGGATATCGACTAGACTACTCGGTTTGATTTTAAAAGGAGTTATCATTTAGTTATATTAACCATCTTAATAAAGGAGTGATCATTCAATTATATTCCTCGTTAATCTTTCTCGAGATAGATAAACTCGTTAGTCTTTCATCTCATTGTGTTTTAAGTATATTTTACCCAACTCCAAGTCCATACTTTGAATGGTAGTTCTGACAATCCTATGGTCAAGCTATTGGAGAACCTAACGACCTCCTAAACTCTAGAATGAATTGCGTTCATGGTCAGACCCGCAATTCAAAGATAAACTCAGAAGCTAACAATCGATCAAGTTGCCAGAGTCAAACAGTTTAAATTAGGGTTTAGGAGAAATCGCATCTAAGTCTGAAAGATCATCGATTAACATAAACGGGTTAGAAACCCGAAATCATCCATACAAAATCCTATCTAACGCTTCATCTAATCTAAACAACCCTAGAGGTTTAGCCAGACATCGTTACAGAAGAAATCGCAGAAACAAAGAAGAAGAAAACCGGAGAAGAAAACATCTTACTCCGAAAAGACCTAATCTCGATCAATCCTTCAAACTCCTGAGTTAATCCTCGCTCATCCTCGCTCAATCGCGTCTCCAAAGCTCGTCTTCCCCTCCGAGAGTGTCTGGTTCGTCAGAGAAAAGTAGTGAATTCGCAGAAAATTGATGTCCCCTTCTCTCTCCTCGAAATTGGGTTAAAAACCCAATTTCCGTCGTAGTGCTGAAAAAATGGCCAAATGTGCGCCTGGCGGGGTCAAAAAGTGCGCCGGCGCACATTGACCCCTAAAAGGCGCACATATTGAATATTCCGCCGAAACTTTTGAAAATAAATTGCAAAGTGCGCCTGGCACTTCGAAAAGTGCGCCGGCGCACATTTGCCTCTGAAAACCGCACTTTTAGATGCTGCTTCTTGCTCCGAACTTCTTTCGGCGATTCCAACCTCATTTGTGCTCCGAATTGATCCCCGTTTGAACCGCCAAGCTCGTAGAAAATTCTTCTACGATGTGAAATCCTGAAATCTCATCAAAATAGCTTGAAAACACGTCAAACGACCCAAAAGAGGGCCAACGGGGAATCAAACATAATTTACAATAAAATCATTCAAGTTCATCACAATTCAAGGTCAAACAAGAGGAATGTCGTTCAAGTGTGGCGAGATAAATGCGGTAAATCTAACATCATCAAATCACCCCACACTTAAACGTTTGTTTGTCCTCAAACAAGAACTTTACCACAACAATGCACCAACTTGAATGAGCAAACCGAAAACCTCTTGGTTCCTAGAAAGATGTATACGGTGCTTCTACCAAACAAGAGGATTACCCAACTAACCACACAATTAGGAACCAAACTTTTGCCAGAGTGAAAGAGGAACAAAACTTTAACGAGCTAGTGAACAACCTGACTTGATAAAGGCAAGACAACACTTACTTCCGCAACACTTACTCTAGGACGCAACCTGACACTTGCTAGACAAGGGGACACGACTTGAACAAAATTAAAGAACATTTTTTTTTCTCTTTTTTTTTCCTGTTTTTTTTTTTTTTTTTTTTTTTTTTGCATCTACTTTCGAATGGTCGGTACAGTGTGGATACTACTAGGTATGGAGCAGCCAGAAACCTTTGGAATTCCGCGTTATCCTAGACCCCAGCCACGATCGGGAGTAGGTTAGAAAAAGAACGCCACATTGAGACTTCCCTTTGGGACTACAGCAATGGGCAGGCACGTATGCCAGCTCGTGAATCGACCCACAACTTCAATACCGAACCACTTATTTTTCAGATTTTCTCTGATTGGAACATTAACAACACTTTAAAGATACGAAATTATAAGATCCCTTATCTAGACTCGATCATGGCATTGAACTAGAGAATTCGAGCATCAGACAGACCAAGCCGTACACATTAACAAGTCAATTGTTCACTAACACGATAAAGGCAAGTTCCTAGAATACTCCAAGCAAGAAGAGTGGGAGATGGTCATAATTCAGGTTCTCACACACATTTGGTTAAAGCCAAAGCACCACATCAATCTCACCATATGGAAGACAGTAGGCAATTCAAGAAGTTATTAAGCAATGTGAAAAATTACTTGCTACCGAGAATGGGAAGCTGTGAAAGAGTGACAAAACAAGGCACAATCACCGCCCATTACTTGACAAAACATGCAAATGAACACCCACCCCACACTTAAATTTGGACATTGTCCTCAATGTTCACACCAAACAATTAGTATGAAAAACAAAAGTGTTTAGGGGTACCAGGAAGTAGATCATAAGGTTTCCATAGAAAGCATCAGTAACTCGTCGGCATGAACGTCCTGATCAAAACTGGATGCACAAGAGGTTTGGCCATATACCCTGAGTTAAATAGAAAAGAGAAAACATCACACGATCAGAGCATTCAGATGATAACAGTACATATGACTCGACTCAAGGTTCACAAAGACTCCAAAGAACAAACCGACTCAAAATCCACTCCGAAAATAAAAGTACAAGTCTAGAAAAAGGAAATAAAAATCCTGAGGTCAATCACTGATCCTGATCTTGGTCGCGATTCCGGCGAGCCCGCTGTCGGCGAGGAGCTGGAGCCGGAGCTGGCGGCTGCCTATCGAGGATCTGCTGAAGCAGCGCCATCTGCTGTGCATGCTGAGTGTCCATCTTCTGGATCTCCTGCTCGTGCCAAGCCTGCTGCCGCTGCTGAAAATCGCGGACTCCCTCCTGCCATGGAAGAGTACCCTGGCTAAAGCTGGTGCGCCACGCAGTCATCTCAGTCCATCTGGCCTCCTGCTGCTGCTGCCAAGGGTGTCCACCCTCTCCGAAAACTGCCTGCCAATCCTGAACTCGCTCAAGTGGTGTCCGAAACTCTGCCTGATCAGGCCCTGCTGCATAAACTGGGGATGGCTCTAGAGCGTCGCCCTCTGGAACTGGAATCTCAGGCTGCGGAGGTGGAACTGGTCGGGAACCCACCCTTGAGCCATCAGGTACTGAGGTCCTAGCTCCCTCGGGGGTGTCAACCCTACAAACACCTCAGCCGGCCACCTGTCTCTAATGCCCGCGGTCGCAATGATGCGAGCGACGTACCATCCTCCCGGAAGAGTGCGAGGAAGAACGGCACCAGTGACTCGCTTATAGAAGAACTGTGCGACCTGATATCCCACGTGGAGCCTCCGTCCGCCAAGCATGCAGCGGACCAGATGCATCTCATCTCCATAGAAATGATGACCACCGGTGCTTCGATGGCAGATAGATCGAATGAAGATCACGTGAAGGAACCGCCATACCGGGCATCTGATGTCGCGATATGAAGACTTGTTGGTGACAAATGACCCACCACTGCCCGTGAGTTCTCGCCACGTTCTGGTGTTGTTTTCAATTTTTTCGACTCCCGATTCCTTAATCTTGAAAACTCTGAGATCCGCGGACTGGTCAATCCCCAACAACCTTCCAAAAGTGTCGTAGGACTCATGGAAAAGAGTTCCTCCCAAGCGAAACTGGATGTGCCTCGTATACGTGTTCTTCACCCTCGGGTTTAAATCGAATGTACTCCAGAGCTCCTGGAGGGGAAGAAGTGGTGCGGGCTCTGCCACCTGGACCAGTCTCAGCAAGTCAGCGCGTGTCAGCCGATGCACTAGCAGCTCATGGAACTCCGGACATTGCTCCCTAATGTCCTCAAAATCAACCCTCACCCCCGGTGTGGGTTTAAGGTGTTGAATCTGCCAGTAAGCTGTCCAGTGGGTGATATCTGGCAGGTCATCAATGAACCGATGCAGACCAGGTACGCTTCCTCTGGGTGGCGGCGGATCGTTAGGACCCGGAAGAGGCACCGGACTGAATGGTCGGCGAGGTTCCTCCTCGTCCGCTGAGATGTTCCCCGCATTTCGCGAGGCAGATTGCTCCTGCCCTGATGAACTAGCCATAATCTGCAACTCAAACAAACTAGAATGAGACATGAGCAAACATGCTGAAGTGTGCAAACCACCATCCAAAATAGCACGCAATGCAACCAAGTGATAGGGATCGAATCATGCATAGTACGGTTCAACAAAGTAGCCATGACATCAAGTTGAGCATTCTAAGATAGTCAATTGCAAGAATCCAATCATCATGTCTAAGTCAACCAACTAGTCAAACATGGAGCATCGAACGCTTAGAACCGGCACTAAGGTAAAATTCTCAATATAGCTGAAGCAAGCTACAATCAGTCCAAATCAATCTCTCCAATATGCCAAAACACACCCTAGGATCATTCAAAAACACTCTACACCATCAGAATTCATCCAACCCCAAAAATCCCCAAATTGCAAAAACTCGGTATGGGAAAGTACCCTACATCATGCAATTCATCAAGCAAACGAAGTCCAATCAAGCCACGATTCAAAATATAGCTATCTAAGATGGTCAATTGCAAGAATCCAAAGTCAATTCAACCAAACCCCAAATTCCGAAAATTAGGGTTCTTAGCTCTAAAATCACCAATCCGAAAATTTCAATGAAACTGAACAAGAATTGGTGCAATAGATTCGTAGTGAAGTGTAGAGCAACTTACCTCAAAGGAGTGATAGCAAATTCCTCAAGAAAATCGACGAACGACCCAAAAAGTACCAAAACTAGGTTTTGGTTCGACCCAAGCTCAAAGCTCGACCAAAATCAGTGAAACTCGGATGGGCAGGGGCGGATTCAAGTAGAGAATGAGAAGAGATGAAGATTTTGCTATGGGTTCGTGAAAATCGGAGGTTTTGAGTAAAAATAGGTTGAAAACTCGAAGAACAAGGGTGCTTCTCCTTTTGTTCTTGCTGGATTCGGAGAGAGAGAGTGCGAAATAGTGGCTTTGATCCGAAAATGCTAAGGGAAGGAGGGAAAACGCGTTTGTGAGGGGCACCAAAAACTTGGTGCGCAAATTAATGCACACAAAGTTTTACTCGCTAGATCGCTCTAGCGAGATCGTTACTTCCCAAGGGTCTTCCTTTCTCTATTACTCAGAACAGAGTGTCAAAGCTATTCAGGGTTTCGTTTTGGGTTTGAATTGGTTGTGAATGAAATTAACTAAGAATGCAATTGAAATCAAACAAAGCAATTAAAGCAGTCTGGGGTTTTTCAGGGATAGACTAAGGCGGTTGTTCAGACTCGAATCCACGCTAGTTCGGTTTAGATGGATGAAACTATGCAGACGACGAAATTCAACAGACTAGACGACTCGGCAATTCCTTTTGTAATCTCTACTCCATGGTCAGGCCGTAGAGATTCAATTCTTTCAAACCTACAAGCTCCTATGGTCAAGCTAACTTGCAAGAAATCAAGAACGATCAAGAACAGTGAAATGCCACAAATTCATGCACAGAGATTAGGTTCTGACAATCCTATGGTCAAGCTATTGGAGAACCTAACGACCTCCTAAACTCTAGAATGAATTGCGTTCATGGTCAGACCCGCAATTCAAAGATAAACTCAGAAGCTAACAATCGATCAAGTTGCCAGAGTCAAACAGTTTAAATTAGGGTTTAGGAGAAATCGCATCTAAGTCTGAAAGATCATCGATTAACATAAACGGGTTAGAAACCCGAAATCATCCATACAAAATCCTATCTAACGCTTCATCTAATCTAAACAACCCTAGAGGTTTAGCCAGACATCGTTACAGAAGAAATCGCAGAAACAAAGAAGAAGAAAACCGGAGAAGAAAACATCTTACTCCGAAAAGACCTAATCTCGATCAATCCTTCAAACTCCTGAGTTAATCCTCGCTCATCCTCGCTCAATCGCGTCTCCAAAGCTCCGTCTTCCCCTCCGAGAGTGTCTGGTTCGTCAGAGAAAAGTAGTGAATTCGCAGAAAATTGATGTCCCCTTCTCTCTCCTCGAAATTGGGTTAAAAACCCAATTTCCGTCGTAGTGCTGAAAAAAATGGCCAAATGTGCGCCTGGCGGGGTCAAAAAGTGCGCCGGGCCACATTGACCCCTAAAAGGCGCACATATTGAATATTCCGCCGAAACTTTTGAAAATAAATTGCAAAGTGCGCCTGGCACTTCGAAAAGTGCGCCGGCGCACATTTGCCTCTGAAAACCGCACTTTTAGATGCTGCTTCTTGCTCCGAACTTCTTTCGGCGATTCCAACCTCATTTGTGCTCCGAATTGATCCCCGTTTGAACCGCCAAGCTCGTAGAAAATTCTTCTACGATGTGAAATCCTGAAATCTCATCAAAATAGCTTGAAAACACGTCAAACGACCCAAAAGAGGGCCAACGGGGAATCAAACATAATTTACAATAAAATCATTCAAGTTCATCACAATTCAAGGTCAAACAAGAGGAATGTCATTCAAGTGTGGCGAGATAAATGCGGTAAATCTAACATCATCAGTAGTATAGGCATTTTTCGAAAAATAGTCACGTCTAACCTAACAAAATCCTAGATCAATAAACTAATCTCATCATTCATGATTAAACTGGCGACTACTGGAGCCATGGGTATCAAGAAACTGTTCGAGCTGGAATTCTAACTTCTTCGAGGTTAGCTGGCGACAAAAGGGAAATTTAAATTGAGATTTCAAGATGGTATTGAGTTTCATTTGGTGAGATGGCCGATCGTAATACATCTTGTCAAAACCTTCTTGTTTAGACAAGATTCTTAGTGACATACAATGAACTAAACATCATCTTGCATATAGGTAACATATTGTTCGATGTCATCAATGATGAAATCACCCCTTTTATAGTAGTCTCGAGATTCCAATAGAATCAAAGTTTATTTAGATGAAACTGTTACAAGATGTACATACTTGATTTACTAGGGTTGTTACTTTGTTGGCATGGGGGGGCATTATATGATGTGGTCATCCACAGCCTAACATTTCCATTTCTATTATTTTGGCTCCCAATTTTTTTCCCAAGTTGATTAATTTGCCTTTTCACTTTAGGGGTTTCTGCAAAAGGAGGAGCAGAGGTTGTTTTCACTGCTAGTTGGCCAGCTTGCTTTTGCCTCTGAAATTATCACACTAGCAGACTCAGATGATCATGATCTTAATTTGGCTCCCAACCCTAATTGCTCCTTAACTAACTAACTAGTTAGCTATAGTTTAGTTCATGGTTGACATAATGACAAAAAATATCGAACACGATCTGTTTTCTAGTTAGTACAATCTTCTAACGAGTAGTTTGGAAAAAAAAATTTTCTAAGGAGTATTTACTAGTTAGTTTACAGTAACTAAGTTTACTCATTATGACTGAGAAAAACATTAATCAATTAGGAGAAGATTGACATTCGTACTCAAGTCCAATGCTCTTTGTGTTCGTACTCAAGTCCAGTGCTCTTTGTGTTCTCAACTAGCTAGCGCTAGATTTACCTTATTGTGACTAGATTTTCTGGTTGACGGTAGTTCTTTTAGGGTACGTTTGGATAGGTGTATTTGTATTTGGATTTATTTGTATTTCAAATACCAAATTTAGTGTTTGGATACAAATAAGAAAATGTATTTGTATTTGGGTCAAATACACCCTTGAATTTGAGCTTGTTAAATCATGAATTTGAAATACCTTTTAAAACCTAGTGATTTGAAATTCACATCAAGTATAATCAATTAATGGGTCATATCTCAAGGATAATTAAAAACATAGCATATTCAAGCATAGAAACTTTGCCGACATTTTTTTTTCGCCAAAAGTTCTGTCACAAGATTCCGTCGCCAAATTCTACCATTTAGGGTTTAAGGTTTTGCCGCCAAATTTTTTTCGCCAGATTCTACTGTCTAGGGTTTAGGTTTCCGCTGACAAAAAATTTCGCCAAATTCCACCGCTTAGGATTTAGGGTTCCGCCGCCAAATATTTTGCGCCAGATTCTACCATTTAGGGTATAGGTTTTCACAGCCAAATTTCACTCTTTAAGGTTTAGGGTTCAACCGCCAATTTGAAATTCCACTATTTAGGGTTTAGGTTTTCACCGCCAAATCTTTTCCGCCAGATTCTACCGTTTAAGGTTTAGGGTTTCAACGCCAAATTTTTTTCATAAAATTTCACTCTTTAGGGATTAAGGTTTCGTGTCCGCCGCCAAATTTCATGCTTTAGGGTATAGGAATCGCCACAAGATTTTACCGTTTAGGGTTTAGGTTTTTCGCCGCCAAATTTTTTTCCTCAAAATTCCACTCTTTAGGGTTTTAGCATTCCGCCTCCAAATTTTTTCCGCCAAAATCCACTCTTTAGGGTTTAGGGTTTCGCCGCCAAATCTTTTCCGTCAGATTCCACCGTTCAGGTTTTAGGGTTCTGCCACCATATCTTTTCCGCTAGATTTCACCATTTAGCGTTTAAGGTTCGGCCGCCAATTTTTTGTTGGCAGATCCCATCATTTAGGGTTTGGTTTCTACTGCCAGATTCCACCATTTAGAGTTTAGGGTTCTTTGGCCAAATTTTTGTCGTCAAATTCTACCGCTTAGGGTTTAGGGTTTTGCCGCCAAATTCCAATGTTTAGGTTTAGGTTTTTGCGACAGTTCACTTGGTTTAGGGTTCTGCTTCTGCATTTTGTTGCTAGATTTCATTGTTTAGGTTTTACGGTTCTACCATTAAATTGCACTATTTGAGGTTTAGGGTTCTACCGTGAGATTCACTGTTTAGGGTTCAGGATTCTGCCGTCAAAATCGATCATCAAATATTCATGATCGGGAAATTCCTTCATCAGACTTTTGGTAAGACTACCAAAATTGTGTATTATGTATTGATTTTAAAATACATACAAAATAACTTAACATCCAAACACATGAATTTCAATTGCATGCATTTCAATTACATAAATTTCAATTACCAAATACAAATACGCCTATCCAAACGGACCCCTAGTACTTTATGTACAACAATTGCATTTTCAATCCATTGGACGAAGGGTACGCGTAGACAATGCAAACAAAAGTTAACTGAGTCATTGAGGGGTTGGTCATTTTCCGATGTTTTGCTATGACTTTTTTTTGTGTACTTTTGTAGATTTTGAAGCCTAATAACATGTTTACCAACTCGACTAAAAGTGTTTCGCACTCCTTAACTTTGCATATACATAATAAACGGATTATGTCATAGTCTTCTCATATCATTTTCTTACTTTTGACATTAATCCATTGAATATGACCAAAACACAATCAACTAACTAAAAAAGATAGTATTCAAACTCACGCTCTCTTATACCATAAATAGTCTTACCAGTACTGCGAAAAATATCGCGAATTCGACCCTAACTCTAATAACTTTTACACAAATTACATGACCTAAAGCTTCCATCTTGTGATCACTTTTTTTATGTGTGACAATGACAATCAGTCTCATGTTCATAGAGAAATCCCAACACAAATAAAATAAATAAAAATATGTATAAATAAAATAAAATAATTAAGAGAAAGAATTTATTCTTGTGTTAATAGATATTCAAACTACACTCTCATATTACTTCTCAATCTGTCCCAAC